>VDFB02000008.1:116843311-117111061 GCA_007258455.2 Sequoia sempervirens | reverse complement strand
GAGAGAGAGAGGGATGGAGTGGGAGAGAGATAGAGGGAGGGAGGGTTAAGGGTAGAGGGTAGATGGTTTAAGGGTTTATGGTTAAGGGTGGAGGAGAGATAGATAGAGGGAGTCAGTGAGTGAGAGAAATACCTAAGAGAGGGTGAAGGGGTATGAGGGAGGGACTTGAGATAGAGTGAGTGAGTGAGTGAGTGAGAGACCTCAGAGAGGGAGTGGTGCTAGGAGGGAGAGACTTGAGAGAGAGATAAAGAAAGGGAGGGTTAAGGGTAGAGGGTAGAGGGTTTTAAGGGTTTTAGGGTTTAGGTTATGAGAGATATAGAGTGAGTGGAGTGAGTGAGCCAGGAGGAGAGAGAGACCTAAGAGAGGGAGAAGCAAAGTGAGGGACGAGACCCTGCAGAGAGAGAAAGGGAGGGAGTGGAAGAGAGATAGAGGGAGGGGGGTTAAGGGTAGAGGGTAGATGGTTTAAGGGTTTAAGGTTTAAGGGTTAAGGGTTTAGGGTTTCTGGTTAAGGGTAGAGGGAAGAGAGATAGAGGGAGTAGGTGAGAGAGAGACCTAAGAGAGGGACAGGGGGTAGGAGGGAGAGAATTTAGATAGAGTGAATGAGTGAGAGAGAGAGAGAGAGAGAGACACCTTAGAGAGGGAGTGGTACTAGGAGGCAGAGACTTGATAGAGAGAGGAGGAGGGAGTGGGAGAGAGATAGAGGAGACAAGGTTAAAGGGTAGAGGTAGAGGGTTTAAGGGTTTAGGGTTAAGGGTTTAGGGTGTGGTTTTAGGGTTATGGGTAGAGGGGAGAGAGAGATAGAGGTGAGTGAGTGAGAGAGAGACCCTAAGAGAGAGGGAGAGGGAGTAGGATAAAGATACTTGAGAGGGAGGGAGGGAGTGGGAGAGAGATGGGGAGTGAGTGGGTGAGAGATAATGACCTAAGAGAGGAAGAAGAGGTGGGAGGGAGGGCTTGAGATAGAGTGAGTGAGTGAGGTGAGTGAGTGAGAGAGACCTCGAGAGGGAGTGGTGCTAGGAGGGAGGAACTTGAGAGATAGAAAGATAAAAGGAAGGGAGGGTTAAGGGTAGAAGTGGGGTTAAAGGAGAGAGATAGAGAGAGTGAGTGAGAGAGAGGGGGTAGGATGGAGATAACTAAGAGAGAGAGAGTGGGAGGGAGTGGAAAAGAGATAGAGGGATGGGGGTTAAGGGTAGAGGGGTATGTGCAGGATCATCATGGAAAAAGTAGGCCCGTAAGTGGCAAAAAATTCAGAAAAATCAGAGTTAGGAAACTTGATCCAAAAATTTGAATAAGTTATCTATATTATTTTAGAAATATGTAAGAATAAAATATGTAGAAACTTGAATTTAGTTTCTAACCTACTAGGTTTGTTTTAAAAAAAAAATCTATTTGGTGAAAATTAGAAATTTCAGTGCAATGGTACTTAAATTTTAGGGAAAAAATAAGTAGGTGTCTGTCTGACCACCCTAAGCACAATAAAATTATAATATTTTTTTATAAGATTTTAGATATAAGTAGAGGATTCATGCCCCAATGTGATGCATATTTTTTGTAATTTTTTTTGAAGTAAATAATTAATTATGAATTTTTTTATTACTTTTTAAAAAATATAAAAACTTGTATGTCTGACCACCTTAACTTTGTCAAAACTTCATGAAATTCAATTTTTATTTTTTTAATCCTATATTATGTAAAGCGTAGAATGTGATGCATGTTTTGGATTGAAAAAATGTGATACCGTTTCAAAGCTATAAATGTTTTTCAATTAGCCTATCAATTAGGACTTTAGTCATATTTTGAATAGAAAATGAATAATAATTACTTATTAAATTCAACGTAAAGCATAATTTATATCAATGGAAAGATGAGAATCTCCTTTAAAAACCCTTTTCATTTCATCTATTTTGGGTAAAAAAATAGTTTTCAGCCACATACCCATCATATTGCCAATTTTTGGCCCATCATGATCCTGCACATACCCAGAGGGTAGATGGTTAAAGGGTTTAAGGTTTAAGGGTTAAGGATTTAGGTCTGGTCAAGGATAGAGGGAGAAGAGATAGAGGGAGGAGGAGTGAGAGAGATACCAAGATAGCCGAGAGAGGGGCAGGGAGGGAGAGGCTCTGAGACAGGACTGAGTGAGTGAGAGAGAGAGAGATTCAGAGAGAGAGGGTGCTAGAGGAGAGACCTGATAGAGAGAGAGTGGGGGAGGGAAGCCGAGAGAGATGAGTGGCAGTGCCAAGGGCTGAGGGGCTGAGGGTTTTAATGGCTTAGGTTAAGTGTTAAGGCTACTGGTTTAGCTGCTATGGGCAGAGGAGAGGGATAGATAGGAGGTGATCCAAAGGAGAGAGAGAGGGAGAGGCGGAGAGAGACAGAGGAGGGTTAAGGGCAGAGGGTAGAAGGCAGAGGGTTAAGGTGGAGGGAGAGAGGATGGGGTGAGTGGATTGAGGAGAGAGAGTGGGAGGATGGGTAGGGATGGAGATGAGAGGGAGAGGGAAAGAGGGGAGTGGAGAGAGGTGGAGGGTGGACGAAAGGAAGGAAGAATGGAGTGGAGAGAGAGAGAGAGAGATAACGGAGGGAGGGAGAGACGGAGAGGAGGTGAGGGTTTATGGTTAATGGTGGACTGAAATGGAAGAGGAATGGAGCCGGATCTTGTGAATGGAAGGAAATGGAAGGTTGGAAGGAAATAATGGAACATCTTACACCATGGATGGGATCTATTTAGCCGTTACTTTTTGGGAAGGCTTTAAAACAACTTAAGCCCCATTGCTTCATCTAGGCTAGGCCCCCTTTTGTTTTATCATTTTTTTTCCTTCACCTAACTTTATTTTTCCTATGTCTTTTTTTGGTCTTGTGTTCCCTCGTTAAAACACCTTATGCCATTGTTTGTTTTTAGCCTAGTGATGTCCCATTATTAGTTTAGGGGAGAGGGCCTAGTAGTCGTGTTGTCTGACTTTCTCATAATGTAGCAATTGACTGGAATATTGTAGAACCTTTATTTTTTTTTTAAATGTAGACTGGTCTCTTATTTATCTATAACTAAGGTTTGGAGGCATGACTCATCATGCAACTCACCACATCAGTAGATCTTTAATATTTGTGATAGGACAAACTATTAATTTAAAATTATCCAATGCTTGTACATTGCTACCCCAATTTTTGTACACATAAGAACAATATTTTTTCACTATGATAACAATACTTGTTTAAATGAGTGTCTTATTTTATTAAATAAGAATTTTATTGTTTAAATGATATACTTATAGTGGAGAGTTGTGATATTTTATTTGAAACAAAAAAATACTTATTTCACTTCTTCATGAATGTATTTATGTTTTTTTCATATAACATTTAGAGGTTCTCATGTGTTCAAGTATGGGTCCATTTTTTATCAACATTTGATTTTTTCTTTATTTACATTTGGACTATTTATTTACAATATATAGTATAAATATGTTGTAAGACTAGGTATTATTATCATGATTGAGTGTGTGACTATTGGACCCCACAGAACTACTAGGACCTGTCCCCTAATAAATGTTTTTATTTTGCAGAAGGACAAGCTCACATGGCCATATATCAATCATCATGTGATCTCAACCATTCCCTGCCATCCTGTGATGACCACACCACACTATCTTTGTTGATCACAATATCATGGGAAACTGTCATGTGTCTCATCTAATGAAACTGAAGGAATGATAAATACTTTGATGCATCTTTAATAAATTACGCCATGGGTTACTAAAGTAGTTATAAGATGCACATGTTTTAAACCAAAAAAGATGTTATAATCCCAGTAGAAAGGTGCTCGATGGTTAATAACAAGGATGGTGACTGTGTGGAACGAATAGGATTGTTGATGGTTGAGATCCATAGTTTCTTGCCATTGCATGATCAAAAGTTGCGAGTTCTTTCTTGATTGTGATATCACGGGCAAGCACCACGTGTCTCATCTGATGAAGCCGAAGGAATGATAAATACTTTGATGCGTCTTTAATACATTATGTCACGGGTTACTAAAGAAGTTATAAGATGCACATGTTTTGATGCGTCTTTAATAGATTATGTCACAGGTTACTAAATAAGTTATAAGAAGTTATGAGATGTTATAATCTTGGTAGAAAGGTGCTCGATGGTTAATAACAAAGCTAGCGATTATGTTGAACAAATAGGATTGCCGTCAGTTGAAATCCATAGTTGCCTACCATCATGTGATCAAAAGTTGTGAGGTCTTTATTGATTGGGATATCAAGGGTGGGCACCACATCGATATCCTTGGAAATGAGTAGTATGGTGGGCCCCTTATTGCCACAATGGAGACTATGTCAGTTTTCTTTGAAGGCAGTCATTCAATGATCTCACCAAGGTGAAGGATCGATGGCTAATATTTGATTCTGCATCAAATACAATTAGAGCCATTTATCCAGCGTGCAAGTAAGCTTTAATGGTGACCATGACATCTACTGCCATGGTTTGATTGCAAAAAAGCAACTATTCTTTTCCTTTTGGTATCACAAAGCATTCAAAACATCTTAAATGGGGATTTTCAGTGGATATGTTCTGTATAGGGATTTGATAAGTAGTATTGGGTTAGAATACATGTTGATGAAATTGTAAAGCAATGTTCTCAAGGATCTTATATGTTATGTGTTAAATCTCTCATAAACCCTTAGATGTTTTTGAATTTGACTCACTCAATGGATATATGGCACTGATGTAAGTTGTACTAATTTGCATGGTTTAGTGTTTTGTTTGTATTTACCTAGCACTTGCTACAAATTGCAAATCAATGACTATTTTACACTATGGAATGTGTTGTAGTTATCTCATGCTCCAAATAGTTGATATTACTGATGAACAATGAATTATATTTAGTATTATGCTATTATGTTGAGCTATTAAATGAGAATAATTATTGTTGTTAATGTTGTTTATGATATAGGTGTAGAGGTTGTAAACACATTAAGGGATCACCCTCCTGGGTCTCGCAGAGCCCAAAGTGTAGGAGGTCTTTAAAATCCTCATCAGTTGGTCTAGGTCCTTCGAGATGCCCTTGATTGGAATTGGAAATTCCATAGGTAAATTAGAAGACCAACTTGGTTATAGTAAAAATAACTAATAGGTATAGGGGAGAGAGATAGAGGGATTTAGTGAGAGAGAGATGAAGGTAGTGGGAGTGAGATAGAGGGTAGATGGTTAAGGGTAGAGGGGAGGGAGATAAGGGTGAGTGAGAGAGAGAGAGACTTGAGAGAGGGAAAGGGGTAAGGAGGGTGAGACTTGAGAGAAAGGAGGGAGGGAAGGAGTGGGAGAGATATAGAGGGTAGAGTGTTTAAGGGTTAATGGTTTAGGGTTAATGGTTAAAGGTAGAGGGTGTTGGTTTGTTTTTTACACTGTAACTAGGTTGGTCTTCTAAGATCTACCTTTGAGATTGCCAATTCCAGTGAAGGGAAACTCGAAGGACTTGGACCAATTGATGAGGTCTTTAAAAGCCTCCTATACCTTGGAATCTACAAGACTCGAGAGGGTGATCCCTTAATGTTCTTACAACCTCTACACCAATATCATAAACAACATTAACACATAATAGATAATCCCATTGAATAGCTCAACATAATAGGATAATATCGAATAAAATTAGTTGTTTACCAATAATATCAACTATGTGGAGCATGAGATAACTACAACATAATCCATAGTAAAATATAGTCATTAATTTGCAATTTGTAGCAAGCTCTAGGCAAAGACAAACAATTATTGAACTACACAAATAAGTACAACTTAGATTAGTGTGATATATCCATTGCAAGAGTCAAATTCATAAGCATCTAAAGGTTTATGATAGATTTAATACATAACATATAAGATCCTTGACAATATTGCATTACAATATTGTTGATTGTTGTTCATATGCACTTGTATCATTGTAATTCTTGATGTTCTACATGAACCTGGATGGTTGTCTTGTAGCATAACCTCATAGTTGTTGTTCATATAGACTTGTACTATCACCTTGGCTTCCAAAATGAGACCTCTCCTGAATCATAACTACTTAATTGTCATTTGTAACTTTTTGTTTCTTGTATGCAATCATGATGACCAAAACCCCTACATGAAAGGTTATAAGAATAGCAATTGTATCTCGATCACATGATATGAGGGTTCCATTGCTATCATAAACCTCTTGTAATGACATGTTTTTAATAGGCATATTATCTATGTCAACTAGAGTTGATGTTTCTTGAATGTCTTTTCCTTTTATGCCTATCCTTAAAACATCATGCATTGAATGTTTTCTGGCAACTTTTTCGCCTAATTTTTTATTGTGAAGGCCTTGAATAGAATCTTGTGCAACTTTAGATTTTGTTTTTGTTGTTTTCCTTCATGATACCATTGTAGCATGCATTGTTGGTTGTCCTTATCAATGATAATGATGTTTACCTATTGCATTCACTTTCACAAGTACACCCATGAATGAATAATATCAATCCCCTTTTCCTCTTGTAGCTCTTGGAAAGGTGTTGTCCTTGTACTTGTATCCTGACCTTTATTCAACCATTGCTCTTCTTTTGTTATGTGTAATAAATACACATAGTCTCCTCATTTTATCTTTATTGGACAACTACCTATCACATATGTGGGTGACCTAATAACTCACCTAAACCCTAAACCCTAAACCCTTAAACCGTTAACCCTAAACCATAAACCATTAACCCTTAAACTCTAAACCATTAAACCCTCTACCCTCTACATTTAATCATATACCCCTTATCTCTCTCCCACTCCCTCCCTCTTTCCATCTCTCTCTCAAGTCTCACCCTCCTACCCCCTCTCTCTCTCTCTCTCTCTCTCTCTCTCTCTCTCTCTCTCTCTCTCTCTCTCTCTCTCTCTCTCCTCTTGTCTCCCTCCCTGCCCTTAACCTCCTCTCTATCTCTCTCCCTCCTCCTCTCTCTCTCACTCAATCCATCCATCTCTCTCTCCCCTCCCATAACCCTTAACCCTTAACCCTTAAACCCTCTACCCTCTCTCTCTCTCTCGCTCAAGTCTCTCCCTCCTACCCCCTATCCCTCTCTTAGGTCTATCTCTCTCTCTCACTCTCTATATATCTCTCTTCTCTACCCTTAACCCTAAACCTTAAGCCCTTAACCCTTAACCTCTATACCCTTAAACCCTCTACCCTCTACCCTCTCTCTCTCTCTCAAGTCTCCCCCTCCTACCCCCTCTCCCTCTCTTAGGTATCCATCTATCTCTAACTCTCTCCCTCTATTTGTATCCCCTCTACCCTTAAACCCTCTACCCTCTACCCTTAATCCTTAAACCCTAAACACTTAAACCCTCTACCCTCTACCCTTAACCCTTCTCACTCTATCTATCTCTCACTCCCTCCCTCTCTCTCTCTCTCTAAAGTCTCTTTTTCCTAGCACCACTCCCTCTCTTAGGTCTCTCTCTCTCCCCTTCTTCCCCTCTTCCCCTCTCCCTTCCCCCTCCTTACTCTCTCTCTCTCTCCTAAGTCTCTCCACTCTACCCTTAGCCCTCTACCCTTAACCATTAAATCCTTAAATCCTATAACCTCTATCTCTCTCCCACTCCCTCCCTCTCTCTCTCTCAAGACTCTCCCTCCTACCCCCTCTCCCTCTCTCAGGCCTCTCTCTCTCACTCACTCCCTTTATCTCTCTCCCATCTACCTTTAACCTTAAACCTTAAACCCTAAACCCTTAACCCTTAAACTCTAAACCCTTAAACCCTCTACCCTCTACACGTAATGATGTACTCTCTTTCTCTCTCCCACTCCCTCTCTCTCTGAAGACTCTCCCTCCTACCCCCTCTCCCTCTCTCAGGTCTCTCTCTCTCTCACTCCTCTATCTTTCCCCCCTCTACCTTTAACCCTAAACCCTAAACCAATAACCCTTATAATATAAACCCTTAAACCCTCTACCCTCTATGTCTCTCCCACTCTCTCCCTCCCTCCCTCTCTCTCTCTCAAGTCTCACGCTCCTACCCTATCTCCCTATCTCAAGTCTCTCTCTCTTTCTCACTCACTCTTATCTCCCTCCCCTCTACCCTTAACCCTCTACCATATATCTCTCTCCCACTCCCTCCCTCTCTTTCTCAGTGAATCTCTCTATCACTCTCCCCTCTAGTTCTTGGTTGTTTTTACTATAACCAGGATGGTCTTCTAATTTACCCATGGAATTTCAAATTCCAATCAAGGGAAGCTTGAAGGACCTGGACCAACTGATGAGGATTTAAAGACCTCCTACACTTTTGGCTTTACAAGATGCAGGAGGGTGATCCCTTAATGTGTTTACAACATCTACACCATTATCATAAACAACATTAACAAAAATAGATAATATCATTTAATAGCTAAACATAATAGCATAATACGGAATAGAATTGGCAGTTCATTAGTAGTATCAATGATTTGGAGCATGAGATAACTACAACACATTCCATACTGTAAAATAGTCATTGATTTGCAATTTGTAGCAAGCGCTAGGTAAAGACAAACAAAATACTAAAACATACAAATTAGTACAACTTACATCAGTGCCATATATCCATTGAGGAAGTAAAATTCATAAACATTTAAGGGTTTATCATAGATTTAACACATAACATATAAGATCCTTGAGAATATTACTTTATAATTTCGTCAACATGTATTCTAACCCAATACTACTTATCAAATCCTTATACAAGACATATCCATCGACAATCCCCATTTAAGATGTTTTGAATGCTTTGTGATACCAAAATCAGAAGAATAGTTGTTTTATTTCGATCAAACCATGGCAGTAGATGTCATGGCCACCATTAAAGCTTACTCATTTCTTGCACAAATGACTCTAATCACATTTGATGCAGATTCAAATATTAGCCATTGATCCTTCACCTTGGTGAGATCATTAGACAACTACCTTCAAAGAAAATTGACATAGTCTCCATTGTGCCAATAAGGGGCCCACCATACTACTCATTTCCAAGGAGATCCACTTGGCGCCCACCCATGATTTCCCAATCAATAAAGAACTCGCAAATTTTGATCATGCGATGGCAAGCAACTATGGATCTCAAGAATTGGAAATCTTGTTTATTTAACACAATCTCCAGCCTTGTTATTAACCATCAAGCACCTTTCTACTGAGATTATAACATCTCCATTGACTTAAAACACTTGCATCTTATAACTACTTTAGTAACTCATGACATAATGTATTAAAGACACATCAAAGTATTTATCATTCCTTCAACTTCACCAGATGAGACATGTGGCGCTCGCTTGTGATATCACAATCAATAAAGACCTCACAAATTTTGATCACGCAATGGCGGGAAACCATGGATCTCAACCATTGGCAATCCTGTTTGTTCAACATAGTCGCCAACCTTGTTATTAACCATCGAGCACCTTTATACCAGGATTATAACATCTCTATTGATTTAAAAAATGTTCATCCTATAACTGCTTATGTAACTTGCAACATAATGTATTAAAGACACATCAAAGTATTTATCATTCCTTCGGCTTCATCGAATGAGACACGTGGCACTCACCCAAGATATCGCGATCAACAAAGACAGTGTGGTGGGGTCATCGTGGGATGGCGGGGAATGGCTGAGATCACATGATGATTGATCTATGGCCATGTGAACTTGTCACTCTGCAAAATAAAAACATTTATTAGGGGAGAGGGCCCAGTATTCATGCAGGGTCAAATAGTCACACGCTCAATTGTGATCATAATACCCAGTCTTACCACATATTTATACTATATATTGTAAATAAACATTCCAAATGTAAATAAAGAAAAAACCAAATGTTGATAAAAATGGACCCATACTTGAACACATGAGAACCTCTAAATGTTATACGAAAAAAAAAAAAATTTCATGAATAAGTGAAATAAGTATTTTTTTGTTTCAAATAAAATATCACAACACTCCACTATAAGTATATCATTTAAAAAATAAAATGATCATTTAATAAAATAAGACACTCATTTAAACAAGTATTGTTATCATAGTGAAAAAATATTGTTCTTATGTGTACAACAATTGGGGTAGCAATGTGCAAGCATTGGATAATTTTATATTAATAGTTTTTCCTATCACAAATATAAAAGGTGAGCACAAGAAATAACATGTATTTTCCCATTCAATGTGAAGGATTTTACAAAAAAAATAGTTTTCAACTATTGGTCCATTTTTGTTCAATATAAGTTGTATTTTAAATAATTATGTGTTGTTTTTATAGCAACAAATAGATTTTTGTGTTGAACTATCAGTCCATATTTGTTGAATATAAAAGGTAGAGATATGAAAGATTTATGGTTATCAAGAAGTATTTGGTTCACTTAGGTTGTATATTAATTTTAATTTAAATAAAAATATCATATTCTACAAGCAAAAAATGATATTTTTTTGGCTCAACTATTGGGGGTTCCATGATTAAGTTTTGGTCAAACCTCTAAAAATTAAAATTTTAGACTCTTCTCAAAAGATTTGCCGATGTGGTGAGTTGCATGATGAGTCGCACCTCCAAACCTTAGTTATAGATAAATAAGAGACCAGTCTACATTTCAAGAAAAAAAATGAAGGTTCTACGATATTCCAGTCAATTGCTACATGCTGAGAATGTTACCCTACATGACTACTAGGCCCTCTCCCCTAAAGGAATATAGGGACATCACTAGGCCAACGAAAAACAATGACATAAGTTGTTTTAACGAGGGAACACTGGACCAACAAAAGACTTAGGAAAAGTCAGGCGAAGGAAATAAAATGATAAAACAAAAGGGGGCCTAGCCTAGACGAAGTGATGGGGCTTAAGTCATTTTAAAGCCTTCCCAAAAAGTAACGGCCAAATAGATCCCATCCAAGGTGTAAGATGAACACTAGGGTTTTACATGAAGATGAAGGTAAAACCCCAACCTTAGGCTTTTCCCAAAAACCATAGATGACCAAAGACACAAGGTAGGATAAAATAGAACACAAAGAACAAAACTTTGAAGGTCCATCACTACCCATAACCCTAAACCCTAAACCATTAACCCTTAACCCTTAAACCCTCTACCCTCTCTCTCGCTCAAGTCTCTCCCTCTCTCAGCTTTCTCTCTCTCTCTCACACACACACACTCACTCCCTCTATCTCTCTCCCCTCTACCCTAAACCCCTAACCCTTAGCACTTAAAACTCTAAACCCTAAGCCCTCTACCCTCTATGTTTAACCCTCTACCCTTATCTCTCTCACACTTTCCCTCCCTCTCTCGGATCTCTCTCACTCTCTCTCTCACTCACTATTATCTCCCTCCCCTCTACCCTTAACTCTCTACCTTCTACCCTCTACCCTTAACCCTCTACTCTCTATCTCTCTCCCACCCCCTCCCTCTCTCACTAAATCCCTCTATCTCTCTCCACTCTACCCATAACCCTAAACCCTTAACCCTAAACCCAAAACCCTTAAACCCTCTACCCTCTACCTGTGCCTCTCTCAAGTCTCTCCCTCCCTACCCCCCCTCACCCTCTCTCAGGTCTCTCTCTCTCTCTCTATCTCTCTCATGTCTACCCTTAACCCTTAAACTCTCTACCCTGTACCCTCTCTCTCTCAAGTATCTCCCTCCTACCCCCTCCCCCTCTCTTAGGTCTCTCTCTATCTCTCACTCACTCCCTCTGTGTGTCTCCCCTGTACCCTTAAACCCTAAACCCTAAACCCTTAACAATTAAAACCTAAACACTTAAACACTATACCCTTAACCCTTTCTCCCTCTATCTATCTCCCACTCACTTCCTCTCTCTCTCTAAAGTATCTCCATCCTACAACCACTCCCTCTATCAGGTCTCTCTCTCCCATTCGTCCCCTCTTCCCCTCTCCCTTCCCCCTCCTAACTCTCTCTCTCTCTCCCCCTCTCTCTCTCCTAAGTCTCTCCACTCTACCCTTAGCCCTCTACCCTTAACCCTTATATCCTTAAATCCTCTACCCTCGATCTCTCTCCCTCTCCCTCCCTCTCTCTCTCTCAAGATTCTCCCTCCTGCCTCTCCTCTCTCAGTTGTCTCTCACCCTCTCTTTCTCACCCCTCTCCTTTGACCCTAACCCAACCCTAACCCTTAACACTCTAGGCCTTAAATCCTCTCCCTTTATCTATCTCCCCTCCCTCTCTCTCTCTCTCAAGACTCTCCCTCCTCCCGTCTCCTCTCTCGGTCTCTCTCACTCCTCCATCTATCTCTGCCCTCTACCTTTAACCATAAACCCTAAACCATTAACCATTAAACTCTAACCTTTAAACCCTCTACCCTTTATGCTTAACCCCTCTATCTCTCTCCACTCCCTCACTCCCTCCCTTTCTCTCAGTCCCCCTGCCTCTCCTCTCTCAAGTCTCTCTCTCTCTCTCTCTCTCTCTCTCTCTCTCTCACTCACTCTGATCTCTCTCCCCTCTACCCTCTATCTCTCTCACACTCCCTCCCTCTCTTTCGCACTTAATCCCTCTATCTCTCTCCCCTCTACCTATTGGTTGTTTTTACTGTAACTAGGTTGGCCTTCTAATTTATCTATGGAATTTCCAATTCCAATGAAGGAAAGCTCAAAGGACCTAGACCAGTTGATGAGGATTTTAAAGACCTCCTACACTTTGGGGTCTACAAGACCCAGGAGGGTGATCACTTAATGCATTTACAACCTCTGCACCATTATCATAAATAACATTAACAACAACATATAATCTCAGTTAATAGCTTAACATAATAGCATAATACTGAATAGAATTGGTTGTTCATTAGTAATATCAACTATTTGGAGCATGAGATAACTACAACACATTCCACAATGTAAAATAGTCATTGATTTGCAATTTGTAGCAAGCGCTAGGTAAAGACAAACAAAATATTGAACCATACAAATTAGTACAACTTACATCAGTGTCATATATCCATTAATGTATTCAAATTCATACAAATATAAGGGTTAATGAAAGATTTAACACATAACATATAAGATCCTTGAGAACATTACTTTACAATTTCATCAACATGTATTCTAACCCAATACTACTTATAAAATCCTTATACAAAACATATCCACCTACAATCCCATTCAAGCATTTTAACAGATTTCTTGAATTAAAACCAAAACAGAAATCATACACACAACAAGAGTGAGATGAATGAGACAAACATTGATTATCTTATTCAAAATTCAGTTATGCATGTACAATGGAGAGACATGAGTTTGAATTAATTATTTCAATTCAAATGCTAGTATTGTCATAAAACATCAAATCCCTATGAATTCAAAACCTACTACAAAATGACTCAAAACCTAAATTGCATTTTCCTTAAAACCATCAAACTTTACAATTTGCTTTGCAACTCTTCCTAGAATCGACCAAAAAATATGTAACTTGGTAACCCGTACTTCTAGCCTTGAAATCCTTCTTATAAAAAATGAAGGAGCAAACAAGCATCGGGCTAGAAAGTAACTCTCATTTCACATGATTTTCTTCACAAAACTCTTCAGGACAACAACTATACCTTCCTTATTTCTCATCCTATGCCCTATTCATGCATCCTACAATTACAAAAGTATCCATGGGGCCTCTTACACAAGTTACAGTAATCACAAAAAGTGTAAGAGCCCCTTTATATCATGTTTGGACTACAAAACCCTCAAAAATAAGGTAACCGGGCTGTATGCAAAGAAATGAAGATTTCTAACTCTAATCAATGTCTTAAGCCCTCAAATTAGATTCAAATTAAAGATAACACATATTTTCATGACCTAGAGTTGATTTCACATCAAAATATGGATGCATGTTACCATATAGTGTCACATAACAGGAAAAATATAGAAATTTTAAAGAAAAACATAGATTTTTGAATGTCAAGAGCTTGTATTTTAAATCCTCAACCATCAACAACCATTACAATGATCACTTTATGCCTTTTAAATCCCTTTACACATCAACCACTGAACAACCACCTATACAACTGACTTTTTAATCTTTTATGATCACATGAGACATAAAACACACTAATTTCAAGGTTGTTAACATCACTATTGAAATGTTGTAATTTTTTTACGTTTCAAACATTAAAAAGTACATTAAATTAATTATGTAATGGCATAAAAATTAAAAACATCAAGAACTAATTATGTAACCACCTAGGTCAAATATAATTCTATCAAGAAATTAATATCAAATAGATAATATAATCGCATAACTCATACATTTCAATGTCATTTATCTTCTTCTTCATCCAACACTTTGTCTGTATCATCCGATCCAAATTTGAAATTGTAAGGATTGGTCATATCATCATCATTGTCATTGATATCAGTTTTGATAATGTCATCATCCACATGGATAGCATCTTCATCAACATTAACTCCTACATCATCATGATCTAGTTCCTCCTCTTCAACATCTTCGTCAGGGGAATCATCAACTAACTATTGATCTTGATTATCATCTACATCATCTTATAGTTCTTCAGTATCTTCTTCTTCCATCGCATTATACTTTACCCGCCTTCCTCTTGGCTCATGGCTAACAACAAATGACCAACCTAATTTACCTGGAACCTCTGAGTAAAATACCTGCTCATATTGGCTTGGAAGAACATAGGGCTCATTTCTAACTCGCTCGACCAACCTTGTATTAACCATGGTAAATCCATTATCATGTTCAGTAATAGTTCTCTTAGGATCATTTTCATTCAATTGTAGCGTATACCATAGGACGACAAACAAAATTAATCTAAAGGACTTAAAGTCACACTAAAGTATATCATCCAAAATCCCATAGTATCAATTTTTTGGGACTTCTGGATGTATGTTGCTTCTAGATGAAACATCTTTTTTTCTTTTAGACTGTAGGAATTGGGTAGCATGACCCTCTATAAACTAGAATGCACTTGGTAAAATTTTTAACATGACAGGTGGTGCTGGCGTGACATGCCATCCGGTACCATGGGGGTGGGGGAGACTAGACCTCATGACCAACCTCCTACAACAAGAAAGATTTAGGCAACCAAGCTAGGGCCCCAACCCCGCTTCTAGATGAAACATTAGTCATGTGAAAGACTACAATTATACCAGAATCACAAGTTTTCTTTGTCATCCAACATTTTGATTCAAAATTTATGACCATTTAACCACACAGCCTTGTGGTGTTTCACTTGCAATATTTTAAACATGTAAAAATTATTGCATTATCATTAGTTGATAAACATATTTATTCTTGGCCAAATGTATGCAAAGAAAACAATCTCAACATATATATACATCAATATAATTGAAAATAATTAAATAGTATTGGTGGTTAATATATTTATATGTACCTATTTATCTCTTAAACCATACACTAAATCAATTTCCCTTTGTGTAACATTGGAATCTCCATTACAATGAGTTTCTTTAACCAATGAATCCACACCTTCCCATGTTAATGCGCAACCAAATTGTTGACATCGTTTAATCCATACTGTCATCCAATCAAGATTTTTTGCGACATACAAATGTAGTGCATCCCACTCTCGACCAACTATATCAAAAAAAATTGAAATTCACAAATGACGTATAATTAGTTAAATACCATAGTATACGACCTTAATTTATAATTGATGTATATTGAGGATTAAAAATTAAATAAGTACAATGTACATAAAAATCATATGTAAAATGTATTCCAATTAATCTCTATGACCATCTTATAATTACCTCTCACTTTCCTCAATCTACCTTTCCCCATTAGGAACTCCCCTTCAAACTTTTTAATGGAGTTGGGATCCCAAATGTGATCTACATGGATCTTTGATGCAAACTTAGGAAGATATTCACTAATGTACACCATGGTCTGGTATACCATATATCCATCCACTATAGAACCCTTAAGATGTGCTCTTTTTCTGACCAAAGCCTTCAAAAATTCCAAGTGCCACTCAACCATCCACATTGGCCTTATGTGTATAGGTCCACACAATTCAATCTCCTCAACTTGGCATATGAGGTAGTGTTCTTGTGCATTGAAAAATGTTGAAGGTAGAAACTTTTTCATTTCACACATTAGATGAGGAATTTTTCTCTTCGAATAATTTATATCTTCTTTATGGATTTCCTTAGATGATAGCCATCTACAAGTGATTCAAGGTGCAAATATATTAATGAGATTTACCAAAAATATATAGTATATTACATAACAAGTAAAACAAATGGAAATTATAAGATTTATATAATGAATTGAACAAATATTGCTACTTACCTCATGTATTTTCCAAGATCATATATAACATGCTTGACATTTTTGTCAAAGTTGTCTAGGAGAGATAGAGGTAGAACGTACTACAACAATTATAAAATGATCTTTCCATTATTTTTCCAAAAGTAGTAAACACAATACATTGAAAAGTACATGCATTATACAAGTGTATATAATATACCAGAATAATTACCTTAATGAAGGTATGCCAATCATGCATTTTCATCCCTAACCCAAATTCACCTTTCCTTGTTATTATATTGTTTATGTTTGCATCAAATCTTGTGGGAAATCAAATTTTTAATATGACTTTTTTATAGCATTGCTTTTTTGCTTTGTTAATAACCAAGGAAGGACACTTATATTAATTTGGTCTCCATCGCTATTTAATTGAATGACATTTTTCATTGCATGATTGGCTTCCTAAATGTCACTACAAATTTTGACAAATTTTTCTTTGTCATTCCTTCCATCCAATATTTTCCATAATGTTTTTGTTATATTCTTTCTGATATGTATTGTATCAAACAAATACACAATTTGTAGCTGCTCATAGTAGGGCAACCTACTAAATTGTCTAGGATAACTTTTTAGTACCTGTGGAAGTCGACCATTAATTCATTGACGACCTTCATGAAACATATAAGTTAAATAAATTAACAACAACAATCATTTTCAATTACAACATGAGTAAACACAACACAATATAAAAATAGAAATTCAAAACATATTGTATATGATAGATAAACAATTTGATCTGCTGTATAAACTTGATGATTAATTCTATTATGTTCCAACTTCCATAGGCAAGGTGTCATTCTTCATGGTTTTTATGTAGTCTCCTCTTTCCCATTGAACATATTTTTTTCAGTAGTTCGATACTTATGATTTCTATGGAGGAAGTGCCTATACTCATCAAACACCTGCTTTCCTGAACTTGTTGAACGTTGATATTTCATCTTTGGACAACAAATTGGACATGCAAATTTTCCCTTTGTTTGAAGACCTACAAGATCATATATAATTGGATTAAATATGTCAATTTTTATAATTATATATAATGAATAGATTATTTTAAAAGAATGCATGATATCTACTTCATCAAATTAAATATTGTTAAAGTGTAGTCAAATGTTATAACATACCACAAAAATGTGTTAGCCTTGGGGCATCATGAATTGTCCATACAAGCATTGCATGGAATTGAAATTGTCTTTTTCCTATTGGTCTAGAGACGTCATACATAGTGACACCATTCCATAACTTTAGTATCTTGTTGATAAGAGGCTCGATATATACATTCATATCTTTAACTTGGTACTTACCTAGTTGAATGAACATAAACATTGCATAATTATTATAACCATTTTACTGCAATATATATAAATTAATGTACATGAATATTGAATGAAAAAATATGTCATTATGAAACAAAAAGACAAGTGAGATGCTACTACGTTAAAGAAAATTGATGTAAACAAATACCTGGAACAATCATTGACAACATTATGTGCTCCCTCTTTATTGAAATCCATGGAGGAATGTTATTGTTGATAAAAAAAATAGGCCACATCGAGTAAATAGATTTTAGCTCTCTAAATAGATTGACATCATCCACTCCCAATGAAAGCCTAAGATTACGAGGTTGTTCTTTAAAGTGTGGCCATTTTTCCTCCATGTCCCTAAATGCATAAGCATCTGCAGGCATTCAAAGAATGTCATCTCCACTTCTATTTCATGCATGGTAATCTATAAATTGTGCTAAGCTTTCACACCTAAATAATCATTGCATACGTAGAATGTTGGGAATATAATGAAGAACCTTTTGATGCACCTTTTTTGTTAGTTAATCTATTCGATATCTATTGATATGAAATTCTAGGCATTCTATTGTAAATTCTTGTTGTTTATGATATATAATATGATCATTGGGACATGCATCAATACTCCATTCTGATATCTTTCATAATGCCAGATAAATCTCAATATGAGTGAGGTAAAATATTTGATGGTGGTAACAAAAATTTACCAATCAATCTACAACAAAAAATAATTTGTTAATATTAAGAATATTAATGGTACATATTTCATCCTTTATTTACTAGTGATGAACTAACAACAATTAAAATACATGAAAAAAGACTACATATATGACATACCTTAACATCTGTGAGATTGCTATGTTTGATAAACCATTCATAACCTTTAAGTTCAACGACGACAATACAACATAGATAAGATTTGTTTGGGAGCCTTAATAAAGGGGCTCGTATGCCTTCTCAAGTATAGGTAAATCATGAACATCATCAAAGTCATCTCGATCATCATGATCAGCTCTACCACTAAATGTGTCATGGATCAAAGTATTTGTACCATCATCTTCAACTGTGTTTTCTGTCATGTGATCATCTTCTTCCATAAGATCATTAACTTCAACTTTGATATTCATAGCTCCATATTTGTTTGCTTGCAAAACCACATTCTCTAGTGATAATCCATATCATCTTCCCTAGGGTGCCCCACCTTTATAATAATGATCGACACAAATAAACCATGATCATGATCAAGTGATTATATATATAATGTTAAAACAATATAAAAATTTACAAATTCAATCAATATAAACACATATAATGAACAACTTACCAATGGATGATAATCATTCCCCCTTCAATGTGACCATGCTACCTACAATGTTTCTTAGTTGTTGTGATTAAAAGTCATCTCGTCTTTAAGCCCTTGCAATTATTGCAAGGACAATAACATTTCCCATCACTCTTCCTTTTCAATCTAGCCCACACTCTATCAAGTGTCTGTTCATTTTGTTCTTGACTAATATTATCTGACATGATTTTTCAATACTAATATTGACTATTTAGATCTTCAAAAAATATCAAACTCACATTGCAATAATTTTTATTCATAGATAGGTAATAAAATCTAATAATTCTCATATCTTACATCAAAAAAATTTGGTATGCAACCACCCCTACAAAAGAGAAGATAGTCTGAAGTTAATGACCCAAAAAAAAAATTTAAAATGCTAATTCCAAAACTTATTAAATTCTGATTTTACTATGATTTCCAACTATTAAGACTCCTAAAATCATAATATTGAACTTGATCTTAAAATTCCTACAACAATGGAGGTAGCGAGCTAGTAAGAGAAAGTGCCCCATTCCTAAGGAGCAACAAGTCAAAATCACCATTGCTAATGTCAATATAGATTTATCCTTTTAGTTAAAGATGTAATGTGTCACTTCTTATGACGAGATTATCCCTAGGGTCCTCAACATTGAGAGAGCCCTAATCGCACAAGGAAGCACACACTAGTAGAATTTGGAAAATAAATGACTAGGTGACTAGAACTTTTAGTCACAATAACTAAAATTGACTAAATTCTATTCATTTTTTGCAACTTAGCTATAAATGAGTAAATAAATTACTAGTTTGGTTGTTGATTAAAAATTATTTAGTCACAAAAATAAAAATGACTAAATAGTTAGTCATTTATTTAGTCACAATCCATTTGAATAAATCATTTAAGGAATCAAGAATATAGCCCGCCAAAATACTCTAACACTTTAATAAACATACCCTAAAACTTTTGTGAAAATCTTATTTTTAGGTGTAGCCCACAAGAATGGAGTTTTCATTTTAATATTAAACATACTCTAAAACCTTCATCAAAACATTATTTTCAAGCATAGACTGCCAAAATGGAGAGGTGTTTCTGTAAAGAATGACAAAGAATGATGAGGAGATGTGCGTGAAAGGAGGCATATGATTCATTGCTACTTATCTCATTCCTGCTCTGCTCAACAAATCTTATATTGTTCCTGCTACTATTTGTAATCTAGGTATTTACTTGACATATATTTGCATAATCTCAAATTCCTTTAGAGGATTTTGAAGTATCAATGTATCCTATATAAGGTTTAGAATGATTTCTTGTAATTAAAAAAATAAATAAATTATGTATTTCCCTATATTTAGATAATGTGGAGATCTCCTAAATCTACCCTAGCACACTATCCTCTTTGGCACTATATTCATTACTCTAGCTACTAGGGTTTTGCATGTGACATGTTTAATATCTTCATGACTATGGATTTTAAATAGATCTCAGTCTTTTCTTTAATCCTTTTCATGGTAACCCTTGAGTTCCATAATCCACATTCAATCTCTTCTAAGAATGGTGTCTTAAGCTAGACTGTATAGTATGAATATAAAGCAAGTCCTTCATACCTGCCATTGTTCCAAACCACCACTCACTACCTTGCTTAAAATATTGCCTCCATAAGCACAATAGCATGTTTTAAAATCATGGTTGCTAGTGATTGACCATTAAGGTCACCACTTTCATCAAGATATAATAAGAATTTTTTGTCTTCAAACTCAAGGCATTATGCAAGATAACATTGTGAATTGTTTGTTGTGTACAATTTTATTTTCTTGCACATTTACTACTTTCTTAACTTCCTTTAAAACTGGGTATTGCACCCTCAACTTTAATCTCAAATAGCTCACTCACTATCACTTGAAGATTCCTTTCATGAGCATCCTTCTATAAAATCAAACTATTCCCTATAGACTTCCAACTTACTACAGGGGACTCATTGTTTCATGGTATTGTAGATCTTAAGATCTTTCAACCTTATTGACACTACTTCATACTCCACAAGGTATTATTCACTATTATCCCATCTTTTATGAGTCTCAAAACACTCCTCAAACATGCAATCCACTACCTCCATTATACATTAATGGCTAAGAAGAAACATTGAACCTATGATTACCACTGTTACTTCATTTGGATAGTCATTCCCTAATTGCATTTGCCTTGTCTAACACTACCAAAATCATTTGAACAACCCTTAAGGTTAGCAAGGGGGTAAGCAAACTCATTGTTAAAATCTCCACTTTACTATTCAAGGTTTGAGCTTTATTATCTTGTCATTGCTCAACCTCTTTTTGACTATCACATCTCAAGCGACTATCATTCTTCTTACCATATATTGCATTTACAAATGTCACTAAGCTACATAGTGTGCTTGTTATTGGCTACAATCTTTAGATTGCAATATTTTGTTATTAGCTACAATGTCTCAATATTTCTGCTATTGCAACCTCACTAATCTGCTAGAGTTATTGTCTATGTTTCTACGGAGGAATAGGGTTTGTACCCTAATCATGCTCTTACTAGTGCTTATATTATTATTAAAAAACAACCTTAAATCTTGGGTCATAAAATTAGTTGTCTTGACAAAGTTGTGGTATGATCTTGGATTGTATCCTAGAGTGTGTGGGAAGCTTGTGTTTGATCATTAAGGTATGTAAACCTGATCGGATAAATGTATCCTATATAGCATGGGTCTTGCTTTAATACTTTCCATAATGGTTATTAATAGATCACATTATTATAGTTTGTTGTAACCCAAGATTGCATTCAATATGTAACAAACTTGGTTTGTAGTTTAAGCTATACACTTTTAAGTAACATTCATAAGGTTTATAAAATCTTGATCACTCTCTAGAATAGCCCATTAAAGATGGGTTGTGCTTGAATGCACTACATAATTGATATAACACAAGCACTCTGCATATCAACTAGAGTTATAGGCTCTTTATTGCAGCAAGAGGTAATCACTCTTCAATCATGCTATAATTATAGATGTCCTAACCTGTTAAACTTGAGACAACCCGAGTGCCTCCATTTCTATCACAATGTAGCCACATTAAACTTGGGTCACACATGAATGCATCCTATATTTATTATAGCACAACTATGCCACATGAACAATAGAGTTACGAATCACATAATTACAGTCACAAGAATTTTTCCATTGGTTGTGATCTTATGGTGATTCCACACAACAAATTTTGGACATGAAATTATCAAACCTTAAACCTCTAAAAATGAAATTTGATGAGATGTTGCTTTAAAATATGATTTTCAAACCTGGAACTACAAATCTGACTTGACAACTAAATTCTACAAAAAGACAATGACTACCCTCAACCTGGCGATATTTTATTAAATTTTTTTCTGATTTTTCCCAAGAAAATTGTCCTTAGTTCTCCACAAACTGTCTCAAGTAGAGAAAAACACTGTCACAATAGATCAACAAACTCACTTTTCTTTATGTCAGCCACAATTTGATTTTTTTCTATTTTTCATGTTTGTCAAAATTTTCATGAAATTGATAGCCGAAATTTCAACGAAACCTAGGTTCATCAAAATTTTGATGAATGTCGGGGATAAAATTTAAAAAGATTGAAAATTACACATCAAATTTTACCAGCACCTGATGATACATCAAATTATACATATTTTGTGAAACATTTTTCATCGGATTTTGTAGTCAAATGAGTTAGTGTGATGAGTTTTAAAGTACATGGTTTAGGTGACTCCACCCTGGGATATGTCACTAGTTTATTAATGTTGTAGTCTCCTAAAATTGTTTCTAGAAGCTACAAATTAAAATCAAATTTACTTATCTATCTTAGTGCAATTGTGTGTGGATTTTAATACATTACATTTCTCATGTTTAAATCAAACATTACCATGAAGGTCAACAAAATATTTAGGGTATTATATCCATAAAAAAATTAAAGGAGAATTATCTTCAATGTTTTGGATGCTTTGGCACACAACTATCTATAGGCACACTATTAAGATCACCCTCTTGGATTTCAAAAATCCCAAAGTGTAGAGGAGAAATATTTTATATCAATCTCTCGTTCATTGGCCAAATCTCTCCTTGAGTCTAACCATTAGGCCTGGCACCTCTTTAGGATTCAAGTTGATTGCAGATTTGGGGGCCAACATATTGAAAAATCTATTGGGGAAAGCTCTAGTATTATCCATTTGAAAAGATTCAATCATTTTGTTGATTTGTAGTTTTGGGTAAGATGATCCATGGGGGTATGTGCAGGATCATGATGAGCCAAAAAGTGGTGATATGATGGTTATGTGTAGGGTATGTGGCTGACAACATTTTTTTAACCCAAAACTGATGAAACAAAAAGGTTTTTAAATGAGATTCTCAGCTTTCCACCAATATAAATTATTCTTTACTTTGAATTTAATAAATAATTATTATTCATTTTCTATTTGAATTACGACTAAAGTCCTAATTGATAGGCTGATTGAAAAACATATATAGCTTTCAAATGGTATCATATTTTTTGAATCTGAAACATCCGTCACATTCTATGTTTTGCATACTATAGGATTAAAAAAAATAATAAAATTCATGAAGTTTTGAACAAGTTAAGGTGGTCAGACATATGAGTTTTTATATTTTTTAAAATTTGTAATAAAAAAGTCATAAGTAATTATTTACTTGGAAAAAAATTACAAAAAAATATGCATCACATCGGGACATGAGTCCCTCTACTCATATCTAAAATCTTATTAAAAATATTAGCATTTTATTATGGTTAGGTGGTCTAGATACTCTTATTTTTTCCCAAATTTAAGTACTACTATATTGAAATTTCAAATTTTTACCAAATAGATTTTTTCTTTTTAAATAAACCTACTAGTTAAGAAACTACATTCAATTTGCTATAGATTCTATTCTTACATATTTTTGAAATAATATAGATAACTTATTTAAATTTTTACATCAATTTACCTAAATCTTATTTTTCTAAATTTTTTGCCACTTAAGGTCCTATTTTTTCCATGATGATCCTACACATACCCATGTACCTGCATACTTGAAGGAGATTGCTACAATGTTTCTAGTGTATTCTTGAAGTTTGTGCTCTATTGGTGGATGGAAATTAGAAATATTTAGATCTTGGAAAAGGCTTTTTGCTGCTTGAAGATCTTTTCCTCATTCAAAGAGGTGGTTGTAGCAGTTCTCTACTATTTTTCTATTGCAATATTTTTATATGAAGGTTTTCAGTAAAGGTTCCAGTTAATGTAGTCCCTTATTCAGTGCTTTGAGGTACTAGTAGAAGGGGAAATGATAAAGCAAGATATTATAAGGGAAATGTTTACAATTAAATAGTTGTAGAGGGAATAAAGTCTTAGTTACAAATATGTTTGGCTATCCTAGTTCTCCCTCTAGAAGTAATAATGTCACACCTAAAACACAACCATTTCCTTAAAGAAAGATATTTACTAGTGAAATATATAACACTCTGGATTGCAATAAAATGCAAGGTTATCCACATTTGTCCCAAGAAGGATTAATGAATATTTGCCTAAGTTTGGAGGAGATATTGAAGATTCAACATCACAACATTTAGAGAATTTCATCAATTTGATGGAGAATTGTCAAATTGAAGAATAAGATGTCATCATGAAGTTTTTAATAAGAAATTTAGAAGATGTTGTTGAATATTGGTTTTATGGTTTTCCAGTGGATTTCATAGATTCATGGTGTGAGCTCAAAATATGTTTCATTGATTATTTTGAAGGAAAATCGATAGAAAATGAATGCTTATTTAAGGATAGAAATCTGCATACCCATGAAGGATTTGAAGAAAAATTTGAGAAAAAAGTTGAATCCATATCATATATTGATGTATTGTGTGGTACAAAAGGATTTGAGGGTGAATCCTTCTATGATTTTCATGATAGATTCATTTATTTTCTATTTGTTATACCAATATCAAATGGACCTGATGAATGAGTGTTTGTTGATATTTTTTGTGAAGGGCTTGAGGTAGGTCTGAGCTGTTGCGAGTATGAGCTAGTCTAGTGGTGTTGTCATTAATGTTGTCATTGATTTCAGCATAGTTCAATATGTTGCAGATTGTACATGTATAGTCTAGATGCTACTAAGATGTTGTGAGTACATGGAGCTATCTTTACACTGTTGGGTTGACAAGTTTCCAAGTGCTTTTGAGAAAATTAATGAAGAAGAGAATTCATAATGATGGAAAGTGTTCAAAATGTGCTATGATATGTGCTCTACATTTCTCCTATGTTGATCCTATGCTTGTGTGGATCTAAAGATTTGATAATGGTGATCCCATGGTAATATTTGCTGAGTTTTAGCTTTTGTTCTTATGGTACATGAAATTTACATTCACCAATATGTGAATTGTTCTAGCAGAGTTGGTCTTCTATGGACTAGGAGAAATATTGTTGCTCTGGATCTCTCCTCTATTGCATTTCAGATCTTGTAGATCTGGAATATGTCTTGTGAAGGTCTTTTCCATGCTCTAGAAAGAGGTTTGAAGTTTGATGATATGGAAGTCATGTTTCAGTATTTTAGTGTGAATTTATATAGTTCAAATGGACTGGTGAAAGGTGTATAGTGATTGAAGTTTGTTGTTTTGCTGTGGATGTATCTAGAATATTGCAAGATTTATTCTTGTGCATAAGGAAGCATTTTGTGGTGTTTGTGTGTCATCTTCTTATTGGGAAGCGTGTAAATCAATGTTCTTTTTTTTTTTCATTAGGTTTGGCTGACCTGGTGTTTACACTTCATTCGAAGAATAAAATTTAATTGAGGAAGCATGTGGTTGATCTAAGACATTATTTTTGGTCTTGGCTAAATGTTTTATTGGTTCACTCACATTCCTTTCCAGTGCGAGAATGTTGAGTCGTCGACCTATTTTGAATTTATGAAATGAGGTAATTATGGTCAACCTTGGAGAAAGTTTTTAAGGCTAAGGAAGGTATAAAAGAAAGTCGAGTTGTGAAGAGTTGTATGACAGTGTGATGCAAAGTGATGAAAGTGAGCCACAAATCATAAGAGAAAAAGTGTGTGTGTGAGTGATTTGAAACAACAGTTCTTCATTGTGTCAGATTCCTAAAGGCAGTGAGCTAAAGGTTTTTGTAATCCTTATTCAAGCTACGAATGTGTGTTAATTTTTGTAGTGGATCTTTTGTTCTCTTTTGTATATATAGGCAGTGAGCCTCCCTATTGTATAGTGAGTCCTTTCTGTAGGTAGTGAGCCTTTGTACTTATATAGTGAGCCCTCTTTTGGGCAGTGTTCCTTTGGTAGTGAGCCTTTGTATTTAGTTTATAATCTTTTATATTGTGAGTTAACCCTCACCGTGGTTTTTCCCTGATTGGGATTTCCATGTAAAAATATGGTGTTCATTGTGTTGATTTACTTTATGTTATTTGTATTTCATGCTTACTTAATAATAGAATAGTGTGGTTTAGGAATTAATAATTGTTGGATTTTAAGTTTCAATTTTGTCACAACTAATTCACCCTCCCTCTTAGTTGTCCTGTGCCTGTTTAACATGAGTACCATGCCAACACACTTTAGGCCCACTAACATTAAGTGCATATATCAATGGATTTTAGTGATTGAAGAAATGATAGAGAAATATGGAATTCATTTCTTAACTAGACTATGGGGTATGTGTAGGATCATGATGGGCCAAAAAGTGGTGATATGATGGGTATGTGTAGGGTATGTGGCTGATGACTTTTATTTTACCCCAAATTGATGAAACAAAAAGGGTTTTTAAAGGAGATTCTCATATTTCTACCAATATAAATTATGCATGCTTTACTTTGAATTTAATAAATAATTATTATTCATTTTATATTTGAATTATGACTAAAGACCTGATTGATAGGTTGATTGAAAACCATCTATAGCTTTCAAAGAGTATCACAATTTTTGAATCTAAAACATGCATCACATTATATGCTTCGCATGTACTATAGTATTTAAAAAAAAAAAAATTCATGAATTTTTGACCAAGTTAAGGTGGTCAAACATGAAAGTTTTTATATTTTTTAAAAATTGTAATAAAAAAATTATAATTAATTATTTAATTGGAAAAAAATTACAAAAAATAGGCATCACATTGGTAAATGATTCCTCTACTTATATCTAAAATCTTATAAAAAAATATTATCATTTTATTGTGGTTAAAGGGTGGTCAGACAAACACCTACTTCTTATTTTTTCCCTGAAATTTAAGTATTACTGCATTGAAATTTCAAATTTTCACCAAATAGATTATTTCTTTTTAAATAAAGCTAGTAGTTTAGAAACTACATTCCATTTACTACAAATTCTATTCTTACTTGTTTTTGAAATAATATAGATAAATTATTCAAATTTTTATGTCAAGTTGCCTAACTCTATTTTGTCTAAATTTTTTGCCACTTAAGGGTCCGTTTTTTCCATGATGATCCTGCACATATGCTATGTCATGGTACTTTTTCCAAATTTAGTCAAATAAGTATGGATAGTATAGTAGAAGATAATGATAATGCATCTTGTAGTGATGAGGATGTTGTTTTTGAACAACCTAATGAGAAAATATATCTAGATGAGGATTGCATCCATAACAATCATGATGAAATGAATCAAATGTAGGTTTCTTCTATTTTCTCTGAGAGTATAGAAATAGAGAGCCAATTTTCTATATATGATGAAGGCTACAATGATGTTGAATATGTTCATTCTGAAGTTTCATCTCTTCATGATGATAACAGTAGTATTGTTGATGTGAGTATGCAATTAGCTAAAGAGTATCCTTATCTAGGTGATCAAGATGATTGCAATTCTATTTGCAACCCTTAAGACTATGATTCCCCTCATAAGGAGGAGGCAACAAAAATTTCTCTAAGTGAAAAGTATTCCAATGAAGATGATGACAATACTTCTAAACAATCATAAGAACAAGATAATGGATATGAACTAAATATCTTATTTAAAGAATCAATGTGTAATCAATAGTGTTATGATACGCTTGGTTATACCAATTCTACAAGTGAGTGTAGCATTGATGAAAAATTTCCTAGTGATGAGACAAAGGAGTATACTGATTTGAGGAATGATTTTGAGAATGTCACTAGTGTATCAGATGAAAATGACAAAGTATGCAATAAATTTTGGCTAGAGAAATCATTCATGAGTAGTTGTAATGAAGAAAATTTAATGTTTTTCAGCTTGAAACTAGGGAATATGACCCTTCTAATTATTGTAGAAGTGTGAATAAAGAAAATGGTATGCATGCAAGAGATTTATTGAATGAATTAGTTCAAGTAGCTAATTGTACAGAGTTCATGTATGTGTAGATGATGTAAGTGGTGAACATGGAAAGTATTTTTTGTTTGAATCTTCACCTTCTTCCATTCCTTTTTCTGATGTTGATGTTTTTACTAGCTATTTTGATGATGATAGCATAGATGTAGTTGTACATGAAAGTGAAAATGTAGAGACAAATATTGGTACAACTAATGAAGCTCTTTATGATGAGTTTCCACTTGAAGAATGTGATTGTGTCAACCACATGGATGCATAGAGGACCCTTTTTCTAGATCTGCCACTCATAGTCCTCATAAGTAGTATAGTTCATACATTCATGTTGATGCAACATGAGGTAATGTTGAGTGTGATACTCCTCGCAATAGTGAATGTGTTTTGAAAACTCACTATGAGGGATTTATTGTAAACAAATATTTTGAGTCATATGAACCTACACTTGAAGCTTTTTTGTGTGATAACATGATGAATGTTGATAATCTTGTTTATGAACCTAAAGTGGAAAACATTGTTTGGGATGCTGATGCCTTTTCTGAATGTTATGATTTGAATGTGGACAATGGACTTATGGGTATTGATAAGTCTTGTTTTTTGAACCCTGAGACATATGATAATGTGATTGGGTTGTGTTGTTGGGATGATAACAAAATCACCTATGATGCCATTCAGTTGAAAGAATTACAAATGTGTGAGCATTCTTTGCTTAATACATTGAAGAATTACACACTATTTCTAAGGGATGATATATTTTTTGAGCCTAATCATTATGAGGGGGTTAGTAAATGTGATAAGATTATGTCTTCATATAGTCCTAATGAATATCCTCATATTTTTTTAACTAGCTAAAAAATTTTAACAAAAATGAGTGGCAGTGATGTGGCCTATGTGATTTAGTTACCGTGTGATTGTAAAACAAAACATGGAGTAAGTTCTCACTTGTTCAAAGGTATCCTGAAACTTGGTTTGTAGGAATGAAGTTACTCATGTTGCTTTGGTATGAAAAATTCAAGTATGGATTGAAGGAAATCAATTCCTTCAACAGGCTGGTGTTTTCAAGACAAAGGAAAACACTGGTTCTCATTTTTCATTTAGTGGCTTGGGGCCACCGAATTAGGTTTGAAAAATTAAATAGAAAAACTGTGGGTCACCCAATGGTTTTGGAACTTATTTTCCTCTTCCAACAGATTATGAAATCTCACTTTTTTCACTAAGGAATAGATGCCCCCAAAAAGAGTCGTTGGAGGAACTCTCAAAATTGCAAATGTTAGTTGTTGTAACTTCTTGAAATTAGTCAATGAAGAATCTTATTGGAAAGTAGAGATGTAGATTGAAACAAGCAATATTATACAGGTCTTTGGGTTTAGTGTGATATATATGGTGCTTGGAAACATGACCCTATTAGGGGTTTGTCCAAAATAGAGGGCTCATAACTATTAGGAGTAACAAGCATGATAAGGAAATCTATTTGAAACCATGCACTCTTCCGTGTGTGTTGCAATTATATCAAGGTAGAAATGGAATCATATAGATTACATAAGAAACTTTGTTTGAGAAAGAAGGAAATTGACTATATATCAGAGATATTACAAAGGAATTTTACAGATGTATAAGAATCTATTGTAGGAAACATCTCTGTTCATATGCCTGGTGTATGGATGAATTGAGAAAATGTTTACTTTTATAGGGGCATCTTGTGCTTGTAGTGTAAATGTATCAAAAATGTTTGAGGAAATTAAATTTTGGCACTGCCACTCAAATTTCATTATATTTAGCTCAAACACATTATGAAGCAAAATAGTGGCAAGATTTCTATTATAGACCTTTCGAGCTTGAGTTGGAATTTAGTTCCCAAAGGCTATCAACTTGGTGTTTTTTGATAATTGGTGTTTTCCATGATGACCTTTATGTCACTTGTGATGAGCAAAAAATCCATGTATTTCAACTTTATTCAAGAAATGTACAAGGGATGGGTTATATATAATTTTATTTCACTATGTCCAACATAGTTAGGAGGTCTAGGTACTGTGGTCACAAGCCTGAGTCAATTCTTACTGAAGTCATCAATGTGTCTCATGACATGCTATTTTCCTACCATGCCTCTTGATGGAGATTTCATTGGACAGTGCAAGCAAGGGGGTTCACAGCTTCTTAGTCTGAAACCAATCCTTGTAGTGATTACCTTTGTGTTGTATGCAATAGGAATGTATAAGGATGGGAATTTTGCTACAAACCAAGGCTGCTTATATGTGACAATCATCTACACAGTATCATATTATTTGGCATTGTATGCATTATTTTTATTTTATGTGGCCTATAAAGATCTTCTCCAACCCTTGAAGCCTATTCTAAAAGATTTCACTAGCAACAGTTGGACATTTATACACTTTCACTTACAAACAATGTGTAGAGGCCAATGAAGGTGAATTTGAAGGTCATTCTAGCATTGAACTAGTTCATGTATTAAGCTTCAATGATGTTCTACATGATACTATGCACTACTTTGCACCAATATACCATGAGTATATCCTATAGAGCAATGATAATGTTGTAAAAGAACATTATTATGAGTGGTATATTTGGTGCTCTCAAATTACATGTTACACGTTGATGTTGTGTTGCAATGTAGTAGTTTTCATCTCCAACATTTTAAAAGAAAGAATATACTACTGAGGAGGTTCATTGAGCAATGCTAGAACTAATGAATGCACTCCCTGTGCTTGGGTAATTGTCAACTATTGCAAGCCCGAGTGCACATGATTTTGATGAGAAGAAGATAGAGTTGTGTGTTGACTATTATAAAAAATTTCTTGATGCCACCATAGTTCATAGAGAAGCAATAGAACATGAAGATCATAAAAAATGGTGGATGGTGATGAAATCTGGAGCTCTTTGTTTCATAGATCGCCCATCATAGGTTTCAAATGTTTTCTTCTCAATGTATTGGTGATACATGATGGTGTGCATTCTCTCTATCATGCAACACTATTTGATGTTTCCCTCTTTTCTTTCTATTTGTGATATGCGATAGTTATTGGGATGTATTAGTAAAGATGTGGTGGGAACGTGAAAATTTATATATACAATATGTTGATGGGCTTGATGAGGAAATAATTAAAAAGTGTAAAATGAATAAGAATGAGATTTTTTATAGCCCAATAAAAATGAATGAAACCTTTCATTTATTTTAAAACTAACTTTCAACTGTAGGGTAAACAAAATGACGAGGTGAGAATTTGAGTGCAGAGAGGGCATTCTTCGATGGAGATGAATTTTTTGGTCTAATGGCTCGCCTGATGCTAGTTTTCAAAAGGGATGTGCATTTAGGGTTTCTTCTTTTTCCTTCAATGTAATTTTTGTTTCATTTTATCAAAGTTGCTCACATTGTGGTCTCATGGGGGGAATAAAATTTTGTACTAGGGTCTAAAAATGAATAGGGTTTATTTTAGGTTTGAGAGTTTTCTGAGTCTTGTAATGGAGAATTTAATCACAACATTGTCATATTTGTGTGGTATTGACAAAATTTTATGTGTTAGTTGTCTCCATAATGTACATTGCACAGGTTATGAATAGGAGAATTGAAATATTCCTATTATTTGTCTTCTTGTATTTCCTCGAATATTTGTTTACTATTATTACTTTCATTCAAAGAATGAATTAAATTGTGTTAACATAAATAGAGGTTTATCGAATTGTGTGTTGGGATTACTAAGTATGACTAGTTGAGTTTTTGGTATCAATGGTGTAAGGCATCATCTGGTAGGCTTAGTTATGACAAGGTAAGTGTTGTGATGAATTTTAAAGTACATGGTTTAGGTGACTACACCCTAGGATATGACACTAGTTTATTAATGTTGTAGTCTCCTGAGATTTTTTATGGAGGCTACAAATTAAAATAAAATTTACTTATCTATCTCAATGCAATTGTGTGTGGATTTTAATGCATTACATTTCTCATGTTTAAAATTATACATTACCATCAAGGTTAGCCAAAACATTAGGGTATTATGTCCATTGACCATTTAAAGGAGAATTATCTAGTTCAATGTTTTGGATGCTTTCGTACACAAGTATCTATAAGAACACTTTTAGGATCAACCTCCTGGGTTTCATAGAGCTCAAAGTGTAGGGGAGAAAGATTTAATATTAATCTCTCATTGGTTGGCCAAATCTCACTTTGAATGTAACTGTTAGGCTTGGCACCCCTTTAGAATTCATGTTGATTGTAGACTTGGGGACCAACATGTCTGATTTTCTATTATAATATATCATTGGAAAGCTCTCAAAGAGATCTACAATTCCAAATCAATCAAAAATTGGTTCATCAACTTTTTAAGCTATTTTTGGGCCTGTAAGTTTTTCATATATGAATTTGAAGCTATATTGGAGAAATTTATTACGACATAAAATTTAATATCTCCCAAACTATGTAGGGTATTGAGATGATTCTTTTGTGACCAAAAGTATTTTTTAGTTCTACTCGATGGGGTAAATTTTTAGGTCCATACAATCCCATTTAGGTTGAATTATTAAAAGTAGTAACTGGTCGTTTTTCACCTTTTCTGACTTTTGACTATCTTACACCCCTTAAGTTCCATCATGGAACTAAAAAAAAAAGAAATTAAGGATTTTTTATTTTTTTTGGGTGATGTGAGAATTCCCTCACCATTGGATTCTCCTACATCAAACACCTAGGGTAATTTGATAAGTGACCCTATCACATCTCAAGAGTTAGAGGAAAACCAAGATGATTAACCCAAGCATTAGAAAAAATTGATGAATCTTAAATTGTCCTTCCTCTCCACTTCACCAAGTACTTTTCATATTACCTTTTTCTTGTGCTTCTACCCACATGGCTATACAAAATTTACTCTATATCCTCTTTTTCTGAAGTAGGTGTTGGGATATTCCACTGTGCTTCTATTATTTCTTCATCAATTCCACCTTCATGATATTCTATTAAATCTAAAATGTTAAACACGAATGAAGTATGAATTTCATCAAGAAAATCTACCTCATATGCATTTCCCAAATCATGCTTCTTCAAGATATTGCATGGTCCAAACTTCTTCATCTTTAACTTATATGTACCAACTGGAAACCTTTCCTTTCACAAATGAACCATGACTTCATCTCCTACCTAGGACTCCTTATACCTCCTTTTTCAATCTACCTTAGCCTTATATTATGAATTCATCTTATTGATATGTTTCTTCACCTCTTCATCCAAATTCTTTAGGTTCTTAGAAAACTCTTTAGCCTCAACACTAATCTTCTCCCCATTATCCATCTTTCTCAGTTTAGAAGTAGTTCTTGGACTACTCCCATACACAATCCAGAATGGTGATTTTCCTTTGGTCATGTTGACAAAATTATTTTAAGAAAATTTTTCCTATGGTATAATCAAATCCCATTCCTTGGGCTTATCTCCTACTAAGCATCTTAGAAAGTTACCCAAAATGTTGTTCACCAGCTTCATTTTTCCATCAATATATGGATAGTTTGTATAACTAAACTTTAAATATGTGTTCAACTTCTTCCATAATATCCTCCAAAAATAAACAAAAAAATTGGTATTTCTATATAAAACTACACTCTTCAGTAGACCATGTAGTCTCACTACCTCTTTGAAAAACAACTCTACAATATGAATAACATCATTGGTTTGATTACATGGAATGAAATGTGCCATTTTTGAAAATATATTCACCACCACAAATATGGAATCATGCCCTCTCTATTTCCTTGGAAAGCCAAGAACAAAGTCTAAGCTAATATCCTCCCATGGCCTCTCAAGTATAGGTAATGGTTGATACAATCTAGTATTATAACTTGCTCCTTTTTCCATCTAACATACTCTACAACTTTGTACAAAGTTCTTCACATCTTGTTGTAACTATGGCTTATAATAATTCTCACTAACAAGAGCAATGGTATTATCTTGACCAAAATTTCCAACAAATCATCCACTATGTGTCTCCTTGAGTAGATTCTCTCTGAGATCCCATCTTGGATTAAGATATCCAACCATCTTGTCTTATCCAATGTAATAGGTTCCAAAAAATCCTTCCAAGCTTATGAAAACTCTAGATCTTTGGGATACAAAATCTTGACTTCATTGAACACAACAACCTCTATATTCATTTCTATCAATAATTTTTTCCTTCTACTCAAGTTATTTGTTACTCTATTTGACCTTCCACTCTTATGCTTAAAAAAATAGAGTATTAACTCTATAAAAACTCAACCCATTTTAAGTTCCCTTGATTTAACACTACTTGACTATTGAGATCATACTACAAAGCCCTATGATCACTATATAAAACAAATTCTTTTGGAAAAAATAAGTGTCTTCATTTCTTCAAAGCATGAACTATAGCATAAAAATCCTAATCATAGAAAAAATATTTCTTCTTAGCATCATTTAACTTCTCAATAAAATAGGCAACAAACTTACCTTCTTGACTCAAAACAACTCCTATGGCAGTACCACTAGCATCACAATCTACCTGAAAGACCTTATTGATATATGGAAATCCCAAAACAAGTTTGTTTGTAGCTTTCTTCTTTAGCATATCAAAACTTTTGGCTGCTCCTATAGTCTACTTAAACTCTTTTCTATCCTATCTCATTAGTTCAATTAGAGGTGCACAAATACTATTGAAATTCTTAATAAAATTTCTATAAAAACTTTCTAGACCATGAAATGAACTTACCTCTATAACATTCCTTAGGGTAGGTCATTCAATGATAGCTCCCACCTTCTTTGGATCCATTTTAAGACCCTCTACTGAGACAATTAATCCCAGATACACCAACTCTTTCTTCACAAAACTACATTTCTTCAAATTAATCAATAGTTTCTCCTCCCTTAGCTTCTCAAAAAACACTTTGGATATGGATCAAGTGCTCCTCTAATGTCTTACTAAAAATCAATATATCATCTAAACAAATAACAACAAATTTTCCTAAAAATTCTCTCAATACCTCATTCATAAGCTGCATAAATTTCCTCGGTGCATTAGTTAGCCCAAAAGGCATGGCCAACCACTTGTATAAACCCTCCTTGGTTTTAAATGTTGCATTCCATTCATATCCTTCTCTAATCTAGATTTGGTGATATTTTCTCTTCAAATCTATTTTTGTGAGGTACTTAGATCCACTCAAATAATCCATAATGTCATCCATTCTCGTAAAGGGAAATCTACACTTGATGGTGATCTTATTGATCTGGCTCTAGAATATGTATACATTTTACATTTCCCATCCTTCTTTGGTGATAGTATTGTAGATACTGTACATGGACTCAAACTCTCTCTAATCAATCCCTTCCACAACAACTCTTGCACTTGTCTATTCAACTCTTCAATATCTATTGGAGTCATACAATGAGTTGCCTTATTCAACAAACTAGCTCTAGGAATTAGGTCCATTTGATGACCAATCTTTCTTACTGGAAGAAAACCTTCAAGTACATTATTAGAAATAATAGCTTGAAACTCATTCAACAAATTTGAATCCTCTACATGTACCTTAGTAGTATCTTCTTTATCAACTCTAGGGATCAATGCAAAAAAAATATGTTCATGCCTCATACCTTCTAGGAATTTTCTTCCATCAACCAAAAATATTATTGCATTACTACATACCTTTTCCTCTACCTCTTGGAAGGGTTTCAATTTATGACAAACCCCATCCTTTTAAAGAATAGGCATTGGCATGTCCATCATGTACCACTTGTTGATCAAACTACCATGATCTGTTTAACAACATATCAAAAACACCCATATGAATAATATGATCACACAATACCTCATCATTATAATTTCCAATCTTGAACTTTAGCAGACATTGTTCATTTACCACAGCTTTATGGTAATTCTACAACCAAGCAATCCAATATGGGTTTGAATGCATTCTTCTCTCCAACTGCAACTTACTAACTATCTCTTCTATAACAAGGTTATCAATAATACCTCAATCAATAAAAAAATTGAAAACTTTACCTTCACACTTACATATAGTGTGAAACAAATTCTTCCTTCAAGTTGGTTGCTTCTCCTCATTCAACAAAGCTCTTCTAGTAACAATCTAACCTCTCCTCTTTCTTTCTCTTTAGACTATGAAGACAACACATCTTCATCTACATGTGCAACTCATGCATTACCCTCAAGTCTTCTATTTGTCCTTCCTTTATGTTGAGGAAACTCATAGACTCTATGTCCTTCTCTGCACTAGAAATAGGTTCCACGAAATCCTCGTCTTCTTGGCCCTCATCTAGATATTCCTCTTCCTCCTTGGTCTCCATTGTTCTAATCACAAGGATAGTAGGTGTTATCTCCTTTCTATGTCTAGTTGGTACTTGATCCTTCACCCTTCTTTTGATCTTCATTTCAACCTCCATATGGCATTCCACTAGTCTTTCCACCATGACCCCCATCTCTTTTCTTTCTTTCAAATCTTCTATTTAAATTTTCTTCTACCTTCAAGGAAAACTAATATGCATCTTCAATGGTAGACATTCTTACTAGACCTAACTCTTCTTCAATACTTGGCTTCAACCCATTTATGTAATGGTAAACATTCTCCTTATTGGCCTTAGAATGGCCCATTCTAATCAAGACATAGTAGAATTCTTTTGTATACTCCTTGATGGAATTTTTGACTTGTTTCAACCCTTGCATCTTCTTCAACAAATCTAGCTCATAATCCATAGGAATGAACTATATTTTTAAGTTGTACACAATATGATCACATATTGTTATTCTCTTTTCCTCTTTGATTTCATTCTAGTTGTACCTCTTTCCACCAAATATTTGCATGAATCTTTAGCTTGGTCTTTGAAAATTTGACCCTCTTAGGATCTTCCACCTCCTTATACTCAAAGTACTCCTCCATATAACTGATCCAATTAATCAACTTTTCTATGTTAAGATTTCCAAAAAATGTAGAAACATCGATCTTTGGCCTTTTCTCAATCTTAGAGATGGCCTTAAATAATCTAGCTTGTTGTGGATCTTTTGCTTCTTGCTCTTCTTCAAACTATTCCTCATTTTAAGCTTCATATTCACTTTCATCTCCTCTTCTTGGCTCAAAACGTCGATGTAGTTCCTCTTGCACTAATGGAGCCACCTTCTACAACCCCCACTTATCCCTTTTTATTTTACCCAATAATCACCTTAAGGTATTCTAGAAGTGTAACTTTCCCTTTTGTTTTGGTGCCAAAAGTCTCATCATTTGATTTCTTACCTAGGAAGATATTTTAATGAAATTCACTTTTTAGAGCGACAACTTCATGGTGCCATAACTTTTGATCTAGATGTTTGATTTTATATTATAACATATCATTGGAAAGTTCTCAAAGATATCTAAAACATTGATCCTATTAGAGATCGGTTCAGCCACTTTTCAAGTTGTTTTAGGGCCTCTAAGGTTTTCATATCTCAATTTGAAGCTGCATTGGAGAAATTTCTCGAGATAAAAATTTTAATATCTCTTAAACCTTGCAAGGTATTGAGATGATTCTTTTGTGACAAGAAATGATTTTAGTTCTACTCCTTGTGGTAAATTTTAAGGTCCATACGAGCCCATTTAGGTTGACATAGTAAAATATAGTAAGTGACCTTTTTTCACCGTTTCTTACTTTTGACTATCTACACCCCTTAAGTTCCATCATGGAACTTGAAACAACTAAAGAGATTAAGCAAAAACATTTTTTTGGGTGATGCAAGATTACCCTCACCATTGAATTCTCTTGCATCAGTTCCCATGGTAGTTGATGACACTTCTTTGACTTTAGATTCTATTAAAGGTTTCATAATCATATGTACAATGAATGAGAAGTAATTTGAAGGATCTTGAGGAGATATCAAGGAAGCCACACTTTCCATTGCATCTACATGCCAATTATCTTTTCGTGGGATGTTATCAATGTTGTATGAATCAAAATTTCCTAACAAATTCATTGTGAGAACCTTATATTTTCATAATTGGTCATTCTTTTCTTGATACATTTTGTTGATTTTCTTGATAACTAATTGTGAATCACCAATCTCAATGCCTTGAGCTCCTAGAGTTAAGCGGCATGTAATCTAGAAATCAACATTTCATACTTTGCTATGTTTTTTTTTCATGGGAAGTTTAAGGGATAGGAGAATGGAATAGGATTTCTTGTAGGTGGGACTATTATAATCCATATGTAAGAGTGTGTTCTACACTTATAACCATCAAAATATAACTCCCATGTATTGACTTCAATTGTTAAGACATTATCATTAGGGAATAAATCATTAATAGGTAACACGAAGGGAAAGGGAGCATCAACCAGTTGGTTGGTCAAGGCTTGTCCTTTAATTGACTTTTGTGAGACAAACTTAGCTTAGTTAACAACATAACCCACTTAGCTAAGCATCTTGATAAATCTGTTTTAGTGAAAAGATATTTTAAAGGATCAAATTTCATTATCACGTGTATTTTAGCATTTAGTAAGTAATGTATCAATTTACTAGTAGAAAATACAACAGCCAAACATTATTTTTCTATCATTGTGTATCATGTTTCATAATCAATCAAAGTTTGGAAAATGTAATAAAGAGGATATTTTTTACCATTTTCATTGTGTTGAACCAACAATGCTGCAAGAGCATGGGCTGATACTGTTGTATAAAGGATGACTAGTTTGTCTTGTATAGTGAGTTGTAAAATAGGTGGAGTAGCAAGGTAATCTTTCAAGCTCTCAAAATCCTATTTACAATCCTTATTAGATAGTTAAACTAAACCTCCTTCTTAAGAATATGTGTAAAGGATAATGTTTGGTCCACTAGGGATGCTACAAAATGATGGATATATTGAATTATTACATGTAAAGTGTCCAATTGAAAAATATTTTAGGGAAGTGTCATGTTAACTATAGCACAATTTTATTTGTGTCCACCTCAATGCCTCTATGAGATACTATAAAGCCTAAATTTTTTCCACAATCTACAACAAAGACACATTTTTAGATTCAATCTCATGTTATATTTTCATATTCACTCAAATATTTTTCAAAGAATATGCACATTGTCTTGTTGAGTTAAATACTTGGCAGGAATATCATCAACATAATCTTCCAAAATTTTATGTATGTAATCATGAAATATTAATGTCATAGCTTGTTGATATGTTGTTTCTACATTCTTCAATCCAAAAGGAATGAATACCCAACAAAATGTTCCCCAAGTTGTAGTAAATTTTTTCTTTATATTGATCTTGAGGGTTAATGAAGATTTGATTATATCCAAAAAATTCATCGATGAATGACAACAAAGCATGTCCAATAGTCAATTCTACTATCATGCCAATATTAGGAAGGGTGAAATCATTGTTTAAAGATGCTTTATTTAAGTCACAAAAGTCTTTACACATCCTAATACAATTATCAGGTTTCATAATTGCAACAATGTTTGAGATCCAAGGGAAATAATCTATAGGTTGTATAAAACCAACTTCAAGGGGTTTCTCAATCTCGACCTTAACTAATAAGGCTATCTTTGGATTAATTTTTTGTATTTTTTTTCTAACTTTTTAAGCATTTTTTACAAGGACTATGTTGTATTTTACTGGGTATGTGTAGGATAATCATGGAAAAAATAGGCCCTTAAGTGGCAAAAAAATTCAAAAAAATCAAAGTTAGGAAACTTGACATAAAAATTTGAATAAGTTATCTATATTATTTAAAAAATATGTAAGAATAGAATATGTAGCAAATTGAATGTAGTTTGTAAACTACTAGCTTTATTTTTTATTTTTTAAATCTGTTTAGTTGAAATTTTAAATTTCTATGCAGTAGTACTTAAATTTCAGGGAAAAAATAAGAAGTAGGTGTCTATCTAACCACCCTAACCACAATAAAATGATAATTATTTTATATAAGATTTTAGATATAGTAGAGGACTCATGTCCCAATTTGATGCATATTTGGGTTAAAAAAGGTCGTGAGCCACATACCCTACAAATACCCATCATATTGCCACTTTTTGGCCCATCATGATCCTCCACATACCCAACTATTTTATCATCAATTCCCAATGTATCTAAATAAGTCCAAGAAAAAAGTATGGGAAAGTCATGAAGTAAAGTTGCATGGTCTTCTTGTTCATCTTCATCAAGGCTCTTTCCTATCTTAATCAATTTTTCTTCATCTGTAATAGAAAAAAGGACCCTTTTCTTGACATGGATTAATTCATGATAAAATGGACTTAATGAGGCCTTTATTCAGGTGTTGTGAGGGGTTTTATGCATCCAAACTAGGTCTTGGACCCTTTCAAATCAAATAACATACTTCTAACAATATCTTGTAAAGGTGTTGTGAAGTCTTGTAAAGGACTTTCACTCATTTCTAGACTTAATTAACCTATTTCTCCCTAATTCAACATTATAAAATGTGCTAAATAATATTATTACATCAATCTAGAAGGTTCTTAATTGAAAATTAATGATAAACTAGTGTTGTAATGTGTCTTGCACATTCACATTGGTTTTTGTGCTCTTCTAGGCTATGTGGACCTAATTTTAGTGTTGTAAAGTGTACTTAATCACACTTTCTCACTTATTTATGTGTCCCAAGCCCTATTTAACATTTACATAATCTCAATTAACCCATATTGTGCATCTTGAGGCTCTAATTGATCAAATACCCAACAAGATGGAATTGTACACCTTATTTCCTAATTCATTGGCTTCTTAGGTGTCAGAATGGCCCTTGTGGCACCCATTCATGATGAATGGAGACTAAATCCCATCCATATGGGACCCATTCACCATGTGTGGTGAATGAGTCCTATTTGGCCCCATTTTGACCTTTGAGCATGAAATAAAGTGAAATTTGAATTAATTTTCCTTCATGTTGACCTATGATGTATAATCGAGATACTAAGGGATAATTTTCTATAAATAAGTTTTTTTATCCGCATTTTACATATAATAACCCATCTTTAAATCTATCATATTTAATTCATCATCTATCTTCTCATCCAAGTCAAGAAAGCTAGGGTTTCTTCATTAGAAGTCATCAAGTTAGCTTTCTAAAGCATTTAAGAGTTGAATCTTCATATTTTGTTGTATAAATTCAAGATAAATCATCATGGAAAGGTAATAAATTCCATTTTTCATGTTTCATTCCATTATTATTATTTTGGTTTAATTACCTAAAAGGGGTTTGACCAAGGAAAACCCCCATGCCTTAATGTTCAACATTTTATCTTTTCTTCTTGTGTGTTTGTAGATTTAGGAATCTTGGAAGCATAGAAATAATTGAAGATCAAGTTGTAAAGTTATTCAAGTCACCTCTTCATCATTCAAGTCAAAAATATCAAGAAAAAGTCACTTATAGGCTCAAATTTGGCAATTTCAGATCTAGACACCTAGAGATGTAGATTGAGCAATCTGAAAGCTACAGATTCCATTTTTTAGTTTTCAAAAAGTCCAAAGTGGAATAATTAACCATAAGTGGTGAATGAGTCCTAATATACATTTTTTTTGAAGATTTTTTTAGATTCGGACACCCTTTGGGATAAAATAGCCTCTAGTACAGTCATCCAAAACTGGGATAGATTCACCCAGAGTGGCGAATGTGTCTCACCGGGCCTAAATTTTAGTATCAATAGCCTTCCATATGTCTTTTCTAGCCTTCTTCAAGATCCAAGGTGCAGACTTTTAGTTTGATTCATTTCTGTTAAGTTTTGCATTCATTTCTAGTTCATTTCTACATAACACAATGTGTTTTCAAAGAAGTTACATTTCAATAGTTTATCATACTTAATCAATCAATATTATCAATTATTTGCATATAGAACATTGAATTTATACATAATTTCATCATACATATTTTATATTGAATGAACCACTTAGGTTTTTGAGGTTTATCTCTCTCCTTTTAGGTGAAAAACACTAAGAGTGCAAGAGTAGTCCATAGGGTCCCAAAAATCTATAGTTCATTTTGGTAAACCTGTTGTCTGAATTCCTTCTTTCTACTTTTGGATTCCATTAGTTCATCCTAGACTAGCTTGCATTTCATTTTTCATTAGTTAGCTGACCTTCTAGGGTTTTAGTTTTGCATGTGTAAAAGTGCATAATAGGTTGTATTTTTTGCATCTTTACTCATTGAAAATCTCTAAAATTCTGCATTTTTCATTTAGACCTGCATCATAGCATTTTGAAAAAATACAAATCAGTCACAAAGTTTTAAAAATATTGAAAAAATTCCATATTGGGATTCATTCACCACCTTGGGAAAATCAATCCCTTCTGACCCCTGAAACAACACTTACAAAATTTAGAACATTGATTTTGGGCTTCTATTTAATTCTATTTCATACCTATAATAGTTAGTTGCATTTTTGTAGCATGCATTTAAAAAAATCTAGCCTTAATTAGCTCATTTCATGTATGGTTTAACTGTCACATTTGTATTCTCACATTGTTACATGTCATAATCTATCAATTATCATCTAAAAATTGCATTTCATTTAAAACTTTTGAATTGCATTTTAAGTTAACCTAGATTGTTCTTTCACAATGTTCATTTCAATCTTCTCAGAACTTACAAATAAAAAGTTAGGTCATAAATGTGCACAAGAAAAGGAACATATTAATGCTTATATTGAACTTACACCCTTTTGTATATTTCATATTTGTAAGGATGATGTGTTAGAAAGGAATACAAAAATAGATAACAATGATGCTCATAATTTCCTTTCCCTTGATATCTTTCCTTTTAGTGATGAAGGTATCTTAACGAAAGAAGGTACACTCATTGAGAATCATAATGGTCTTGTTTGTCCTTCTCCTCATTCCCCTTGGGAAGATAGAATAGGCACACATGATGAATACATTGTCACCACTTTACATGGTCTCCATTCATCTTCCCAAACCTCCCTTATTTGTGAGACTATTTTTATAAGAAATCATGGCAATCACATTAGTTGTGAGGAGCATATGTTGACATTAAATGATCAAATCTTTAAGACCCATGACACTCCTCTTTATGATCCTTCCCCTACCTCTCCTATTTTGGAAGATATTAGGGGGCAAAGAAATGAAGTCATAAACGATCATGATAATCACATTTGTTCTTGTCGTGGTATCTCTCCTAGTTGTGATGAAGATACTTTGTTAAAAAAATTAACTATTGAGAATCATGAGAATCTTAGTTATCCCCTTTCACCTACAGAAAACTTTATTGGGAAAATCAATTCAATCCTTGATATTCCTCATACTTGTGATGAAGCTACTTTACAAATTTCAACATTAGATGAACATATTAAAACCTCTCCCAGTATGGTAGACACTATGGAATGAGAGAATGTGACCTTAGAAACAACCAACAATCAAATACAATCTTCCTCTAATATCCTCATTATCCAAAATCAAACACATTCTCCCATTAATACCTCCATTAGTGGTGATGAAGTTATTTTGGATGAACCAAACCTTAATTATCATGAACATGTGGTCTTTTGTCATCCTAGGAACTCTCCTTCTAGGGAGGATATTATGATCCAAGAAAACAATAACATACCCTTCAAAGACAATGAAACATCTCACTTGTTAAGGGATGTTAACAATATTCAACCTCACTACACCCTTTATCCACCATCCAATAAACCTTGCTACACACTTTACCCACCTTCACACAAACAACAAACTCAAAATAAACCTAAACTTATCTTTTACTAACCCTTACATCTGCTTCATCCCTCTATAAGACCACACAACACTTTATACCCACCTAACACTAATCTATTGCAGCAATCTAGTGATGATACTATTGCTCAGATTTATAACACTCAAAATAATCCACAACTGACACAACCAATTCTGCCATCATTACCTTTACCTAATTTGTCTAGTTCTCCTCTTTATATCCCACAAACAAAAGAGTATGATCTTATCAAACAATTAAAGAATACTCTTGCAATGATTTCCATTTAGGATTTACTTCAGACCTCACACACTTACAACAATATTCTTCAAACTGCCTTGTACAAAAAAATGTAGTTCCTACTAGTATAACTTTTAATGATGTGGCAGCTTTAACCCATCCAATGAATCAAACAAATCTTGACATTACTTTCCATCAACATGAGCTCCCTCCTTTAGAGTTACGTAAACAAAGTGATGCTTTCATGATCATTACTCAATACAAATGGACATGCATAAAGATAACTCTTATTGACAATGATTTTGCTCTTAATGTGTGTGGTGTGAGTCTCCTTGATCGATTAATAGTTGATAGGTCACAAATATTACTTTATTCCACCCCTATTCAAGGATTTGATAATTCAACAAAGCAACTGCTCAGTGTAATAACTTTACCTATTATGGTTGTGGTGGTTACTTTGCAAACTCCTATTCATGTCTTGCCTTATGATCTCTCGTACAATCTTATTTTAGGCAGACCATGGATTCATAAGATGAATGCAATGTCTTCAACCCTTCATTATATAATGAAATATGCCTATAACAATAAAATTTATCAATTTGAAGCTGATCCCAAGCCTAAAAGTTGCTTGCATCTTGAACAAGGAGCTACAAGTCCTCTAAGAACATTGATTCTAACCTCCAACATAGAAATTGAACATAACGATTAGGAATGGAAAACTAAATTCCTTGGTGACAATTGGGGATCTTTATAATTCACACCATCCTTTATGGGAAAATACATATTCACACACAAGAAAGATGAGAAACAAGAACAACCAACCATCATGTAAATACAAAATTTGAATAACCTTTCAAAAGAATCTACATCAACCACTTTTGACAATCTTACAAAATCCACAATCACCCTTGATGAACACAACAACCAATAACTACCCAATTCCAAATTATTGAAACAACTTTATGGAAAAGGGTATGAATTTATGAAAAAAAATAGGTATAATGGAAAAACTTGTAGTGCTTGTGAGCAAGGTATCCACCACCCTATATATCTTAACACACAACAAACAACTCATGCTCTTTGTTATTCTCCTTCACTCAACATCAATACTACTACATAAAACTCTTCCAAGCCTCTATCTTATTCACATAAATAAACTTAGTTGTTGCTCCTTGCCATGTAATCATTGAAGGATACTTGGATTCTCACTAATGCATGTCTTGCATCCAATGCAAAGGGTAGCATACCATCATCCACTTTAGGCTCACTTTTTTCCTACACTAAGTGGGGGGAAAAGCGTTAGACATCCTTATCCCTTGTATTTCACTTGTCATTGTCTCTTTCGACTACTCATTAACTTTTCATGAACATATATGAGCAAGCTTGGGATTTGGATGACATGTCTTAATATTGAATCACATTTGACATACTCTCTTCCTTCATGACATGGCTTATTGAAAACATATGACTTGGAATAGGGATTTTTGCATAAGCTCTCATGTTATCCTCTTCTACTTTAAGGAAATTCCTCAGAGCAATGATGAGTAGCAATTCCTTTAAAGTGGGGGGAATACATTACCATATTTCATTTGCATTATTGGTTCATAGTGTAGCCTTGTCATTTGTGTGATGTGTTCGTCACTTTTTGGATGGCATTGGGTGTGATGTCATTCATAAGTGTGATCTTTCTCAGCATATTACATTCCTCTTGGTGACCTGATGCAATGCACTACATCCCCTAAGTTGTGAATATACTACTCTTTGATTGTTCCCCTCTTGGAGACATTAGACACAATGTTCCCTAAGTGGCTAACTTTGCATAAACTAAACAATACTCCTTTGAAGATCATTTACATTTTACATTTTTGTTCTTTTACATTTTGCATTCTTTTTTTTCCACCTCGCATAATGCAACTTGCATGACTATGGTACCTTTCCTATTTGTTCACAAACATTTTCTTGTGCTACCCTATTAAAGTTATCATGTAGTATAACTTTGGCATGGTTGAGTGGGAGGCCCAACTAGCAGCATGAATTTTTCCCATAGCTACCTTTCTGTTTTGTAACTGCATACCAACTAGCTTATGTATCAGATTACTTTTTGGGCTTTCTCACCCCATGAACAACTAGTTATGTGTGCCCATAGTGAGTACATCTTTTTCCACCTTATCCTTATTTTATCTTTCCTTTGCATTATCTTACATCTTGGGGGCTTGACCTACATGTGGATCTATCTTGAATGGCTACTTTAGTGTTAGTTTGAAACATGTTCATCTTCTCACTAAAGTGGGAGCTAAATGTGTTGTAGAAAAAAAGACCCTTTGCTTGAAATGGAATAATTCATGATAAAATGGACTTAATGAGGCCTTGATTTAGGTGTTGTGAGGCATTTAATGTTTCCATACTAGGTCTTGGACCCTTTCAAATTGAATAAAATGCTTCTAACAACATCTTGTAAGGGTGTTGTAAAGTCTTGTAAAGGACTTTCATGCTTTTCTAGACTTAATTAACCTATTTATCCCTAATTCAACATTATAAGATGTGTTTAATAACATTATTACATCAATATAGAAGGTTCTTAATGTAAACTTCATGATAAAATAGTGTTGTAATGTGTCTTGCACATTCACATTGGTTTTTGTGCTCTTCTAGTCTATATGGACCTAATTTTAGTGTTGTAAAGTGTACTTAATCACACTTTCACATTGATTTATGTGTCCAAATCCTTATTTAACATTTACATCATCTCAGTTAACCCATATTTTTCATCTCAAGGCTTTAATTAATCAAATACTTGACAAGATGGAATTTTAGACCTTATTTCCTAATTCTTTGGCTTCTTAGGTGTTAGAATGGCCCCTGTGGGAGCCATTCACCATGCATAGAAAAAAAATCCCATCCAAGTGGGACCCATTCATCATGTGTGGTGAATGATTCCTATCTGGCCCCATTTTGACCTTTGAGCGTGAAATAAAGTGAAATTTGAATTAATTTTGTTCATGTCAGCCTATGATGAGGTATAATCAAGATACTAAGGCACAATTGTATATAAATAAGTGTTTTTATCTCATTTTACATCTAATAACCCATATTTAAATCTCTCATATTTAATTCATCATCTATCTTCTCATCCAAGTCAAGCAAGTTAGGGTTTCTTCATTAGAAGTCATCAAGTTAGCTCTCTAAAGCATTCAAGGGCCGAATCTTCATATGTTGTTGTAGATTTTCAAGATCAATCATCATGGAAAGGTAACCAATTCCATTTTTCATGGTTCATTCCATTATTTCATCATTTTGGTTTATTTACCTAAAAGGGGTTTGACCAAAGCAAACCCCCATGCCTTAATGTTCAACATTTTCTCTTCTTTTCTTGTGTGTTTGTAGATTTAAGACTCTTGGAAGCTTAGAAATAATTGAAGATCAATTTAAAAATTTATTCAAGTCACCTCATCATCATTCAAGTCAAAAATATCAAGAAAAAGTTGCTTACAGGCCTAAATTTGGCAATTTCAAATATATACACCTAGAGGTGCAAATTGAGCAATCTGAAAGCTACAGATTCCATTTTTGAGTTTTTAGAAAGTAAAAAGTGGAATAATTCACCACTAGTGGTGAATGAGTCCCATTGTACATTTTTTATAAATATTTTTGTAGATTCAAACACCCTTTGGTTAAAACAGGCTCTAGTACAGTTATCTTAAACTGGGACTGATTCACCTAGAGTGGTGAATGAGTCCCACCAGGCCTAAATTTCAGTATCAACAACCTTCTAGATATTTTTTCCAGGTTTCATCAAAATCACAATTGCAAACTTTTAGTTTGATTCATTTCTGTTAAGTTTTGCATCCATTTCTAGTTCATTTATGCATAACACAATGTGTTTTCAAACAAGCTACATTTCAATAGTTTAGCATACTTAATCACTCAGTCTTATCAATCATTTGCATCTATAACATTGAATTTAGACATAATTTCATCATACATATCTTATATTGAGTGAACCACTTAGGTTTTTGAGGTTTATATCTCTCCTTTTAGGTGAAAACCCCTAAGAGTGCAAGAGTAGTCCATAGGGTCCCAAAAATCTATGGTTCACTTCATTATTTGCATCCATCGATATGTTGATTGTATCTCCCAAAGGAAGTGTGGTTTTTTGTCACAATCCTTAGTGGATGAACCTTGCGAGATGAAGGGTATGTGCAGGATCATGGAAAAAAGAGGCCCTTAAGTGGCAAAATTTTTAGAAAAATCAAAGTTAGGCATCTTGATGTAAAAATTTGAATAAGTTATCTATATTATTTCAAAAATATGTAAGAATAGAATCTGTAGAAAATTGAATTTAGTTTCTAAACTACTAGGTTTATTTAAAAAATTAAAAAATCTATTTGGTGAAAATTTGAAATTTTAAGGCAATAGTACTTAAATTTCAGGAAAAACTAAGTAGGTGTCTGTCTAACCACCCTAACCACAATAAAATATAATATCTCTATATAATATTTTAGATATAAGTAGAGGACTCATGTCTGGATGTGATGCATTTTTTTGTAATTTTTTTCTAAGTAAATAATTAATTATGAATTTTTTAATACAAGTTTTTAAAAATATAAAAACTCATATGTCTGACCACCTTAACTTGGTAAAAAATTTAGGATATATATTTTTTTAATCCTATAGTATGCAAAGCATAGAATGTGATGCATGTTTTGGATTCAAAAAATGTGACACTATTTGAAAGCTATAGATGTTTTTCAATCAACCTATCAATTAGGACTTTAGTCCTAATTCAAAAAGAAAATGAATAATAATTATTTATTAAATTAAAAATAAATCATAATTTATCTTGGTGGAAATATCAGAATCTCCTTTAGAAACCCTTTTTGTTTTATCAATTTTGGGTAAAAAAACATCATCAGCCACATACCCATCATATCGCCACTTTTTGGCCCATCATGATCCTGCACATACCCTGAAATCCTCAAGGTATCCATCTAACATGTCAAAGTCATCACTACTAAAATTCTTGAGGTTTAGGGTAACTTGGAAAAAGATATTTGACATAGTCAAATAAGTATGCTTTCTCCAAGTGGTTCATTGGTTTCATACGTGTTCTTAGTTTTTTTTTAATGAATGCCAAATGTAATCTAATATAATTGAGTTATGAACTAATGCTATGAATAAAAAGTGCAACAATGTGATTCTATCCACAATTGAAATGAATCTAAATTAAACTAAATCTAATGAAATGCATGAAATGGAACCTTAGTAAATTGAAATAGAAATCTAATGATGGTAAACTAAAACACAAAAATAGGGATTTTGATGCTAGAAAATATAGTTTCAAATATAACAGAAGACTAAATTTCCCAAAGGGGTGTATGAGTCCCAATCGGGGTTTTTCAAGGTTCAAATGTTGATAAACAATCAACAAAGAATGCCCAAAAATTAGGCAAAAACACTTGTTGTGGGACTGAATTGCCCAAAGGGGCATATGAGTCCTAGATTAGGATTTTGCACAAATTTTAGAAAATTTCAGAGTGATTTTTTAGGTTTTCTAGTTTGTATGATGTACCTATACTAATTGGAATTATAGTTTTCAAATTAATTTCAATGATGTAGGATGCAAAAATGTAACCTATATGCACTTTCACTAATGCAAAATTAGAAACCCTAGATGCAAACTAACTAATAAAAAACCTAATGCAAAGTTAATGCAAGCTAGATGTAGGACTATGATGCACTCTAAATCAGAAATAAGGTGTTCTAAAGGCTATAAAAAATTTGGTTCCAATATTTTGGGAGATAGAATAACCAATTTTCTACAAGTTTCACTCAAGGAAACCTTATAAATCTCAATCAAGGGATGTAATAAGGGAAAGTGATACACAATATGGTGTCTTAGGGTGTGATTAAAGATCAAAGAGTGGTTTACCACCAAGCTGGGGCTTGGAAAGATAAGAAATGTAAATGAAATGAAGAACCTAAACAAATGATCTAGAAATTAACTAAAATCATAACAAATTGGAAAAGTACAAAGATGCACCTAGAAAGTTGAATGTGCTCAAAACAAGATCTAAAATCTTGAAAATGAAGAATTTAATGCTCAATGGGAGTCATACACTAGGATGGGAATTTTAGTCCCAGTTTAGGGTTTGTGGGAAGAAACAAGAACTAGAAATTACAAATCTAATTCCTTTGAAACCCAAAATATCTACTATCCCAGGACTCATACACCATAATTGGCATATTAGTCTCATTCTTCATTTCAAAAATTTAACGTCTGAGTCTATTCTCCTATCTCTGCTTTTCCTTCTAAACCTTACTTTCAAATTTAGACCTATTACAAGACCTTCCTTTAGCTTAAAAATAAAATGATAATGGAGGATGGTATCACTTAGGACACAAGTCATTAGGCTTGATTTTTATGGCTAGTTACATCTTTCCATTGTAGTAACCTTCATGATTCTCCATAGGAAACCATCATCAATCCTTGACAATGCTAGATCTTGAATTAAAGTGAGCTTGAAGACCTACAAAAACACTATCATGATGCTCCAAGACTTCAACTTTGCATACTACTTGCTCTTGAATGCTCTTGTGAAAGAATGCTGGAGTGCTCTAATTGATATTATGAATGTTTAGGCTTCTTCTTAAGTGAAATAATGATTTGAAACCTTTTTTATATAGGAACTTCATCTAATTTACCATTTATTAGATCTCAAATTCCAACTATTGTCTCCTAATAGTGCACCCCTACTAAGTTGCATAACTTAGCATATTGGAGGAACATGGGAACTTTTCTAAGGTTGTGGATCACTTAGAGCAGAAAAAAACCTCTAGAGAAAACTAGCTCTTATGGTACTCACCTAAACTACTTCTTGTTGGGAAAATGGTAAGAAAGAGTCCTGCATAAATTGGGTACGTGCAAGATCATCATGGAAAAGACATGCCCTTAAGTGGAAAATTTTTAGAAAAATTGATCAAAGTTAGGAAACTTGATGTAAAAATTTGAATAAGTTATCTATATTATTTCAAAAGTATGTAAGAATAGAATCTGTAGGAAATTGAATGTAGTTTCTAAACTACTAGGTTTATTTTTTTTAGAAAAATTATTTGGTGAAAATTTAAAATTTCAATGCAATAGTACTTAAATTTTAGGGAAAAATAAGTAGGTGTTTGTCTAACCACCCTAACCACAATAAAATGATAATAATTTTTTTTAAAAAAATAGATATAAGTAGAGGACTCATGTCCCAATGTGATGCATATTTTTGTATAATCTTTTTCCAAGTAAATAATTAATTATATTTTTTTTATTACAACTTTTAAAAAATATTAAAACTTGTATGTTTGGCCACCTTAACTTGGTCAAAACTTCATGAAATTCTTTTTGTTTTTTAATCCTATAGTATGTGAAGCATAGAATGTGACACACATTTCAGATTCAAAAAATGATATACCATTCGAAAGCTATAGATTTTTTTTAATGAACCTATCAATTAGGACTTTAGTCATAATTTAAATAGAAAATGAATAATAATTATTTATGAAATTCAAAGTAAGGAATAATTAATATTGGTGGAAAGTTGAAAATCTCCTTTAAAAACCCTTTTAATTTCATGAATTTTAGGAAGAAAAAAAGTCATCAGCCACATACCCTACACATACCCATCATATTGAAACTTTTTGGCCCATCATGATTATGCACATACCCAATTGAAAAACTAAACTCTAAGGGTGATGCACCAAAACATTAAGAAAAATTGTAAAAATAGCTTGCATAAATAGTTTTGATCAATAACACAACTTGATATGCACAACTCAATTCTATATGTTTTTTGCATCAATATTTCATGAGGAGGATATAATGCACAATCCTAGAAGGAAAGAAACTTTTCACAATTGAACTGTTTGTGCTCCAACACAACTCATGACCTGCAAAATATATATACTTTTTGAAAAATGTGCTACTAATGAGATAAAACAACAAGGAATGAGATAATTTCACAAGTAATTGCATCAATCATCCAAATGCACACGATATAACAAAAAAATAAGAAGAAGAAATTGCTTATCTCTATTGATATCCAAGGTGTAAACTACTATACACTGCAAAATGAGTTGCAAATACTATCTTTTTCTACAAAGGACTTAAAAAGTCACAAAGTAGATAAAAGAGAATGATAAGAACTAACTTCAACAATGAAAATTGAAGTTACTATATCCCTTTCCAAGAGGTTTCACAAAGATAGGAAATAGAAACTTCCGAGTCATGAATAACCAAAAATCCTAAAAAATAGCTCCCAAACTCCCTCCAAAATGACTCCAAAGTGAAGAAAAGGTCAAACCTTGACCTTACCCATCATAAAGCACCTAAAATTTCCCCTAGATGCTTTGATTTCCCACAAAAACCAAGTCAAAACCAACTCCTATATTCTTGTCACTTGTTGGATAACCTCGTCCAACTTCCCCTATATGCTTGGCATAAACAATAAACCTCCAACCATATCTCTTTGACTTAGTCGTGAAAATCCAACACCTCCTATCTTTATTTTCCACAAATAAAATACACTAATTAAAATGGTTAATAAGTTACCATTTCACCAATGCTTTACATTATATCTTTGGTGCAAATATAAAAGCTGACTCAACCATGCCTTGGTGAGTCAATGTAAAATATGTAAGTCTTAAAGGGACACCTTAGACACCTAGCCTTAGGTTGTTGGCCAAACTTTAGGGAAAAAAGAAACCCTAAAGAAAAACTGCAGTGAAACACACAATACATTTCATTCTTCACTCCACCGACATAGCATTTACACTAGTGCTTTTCATGGAGGTTTTCATGGTGCGACCACCATTACTTGCATCTGGAGGTTATTTTCACATAAAAGACAAGTGGGTTTCTCATGTGTTAGTCATTTTCTACATAAAAAATTCCATTCTTTTTTATTTCCTATGAATAAAATCTCATTTCGAGCTCTATTGATAAAAATAAAATGAAAATTACTTTCATAATCCTTGTGTATTTCCTCTTCATGTTTGGATTTCTAAAGGAAATCATGAATTCTCTTTTTTGTTTTATGCAACCTGGAGCTCATGACTTTACTCTTGTTTTGGAATGTTTGGTTTCATTTTGTAATAGGTCATGGTATCTTTGCATTTCCCATGGCTTGAAGGCTTCATTCCTTGCATTTTCTTGCTCTATGACCTTGTGACTTCATTGTGAAGAAACTTACAAAATGGAAGGTTTTTCTCTATAGCTTCTTGATGGACCAGGAAAATATGGTACCTGCAACCCTTGATATCATTTTATAGCCTTCATTCCAATCATGAAACAATGGATTTTCTTAAGGTTTTTCTTGTGCATGAAAGACATGGGTTCACATACTCCAATGTTTACTCATTTTATTAAACCTTGTACTCGGCCTTGTATACCTATTGAGCTTCCATCTAGGGGTTTTAAAGCTTCACTCTAAGCTCTATTTGGGAAGAAGAAAAAGAGTATCTTCATTTTCTTTAACCCTTGTCCATGGCTCAACCCATGAAACTTTTCTTATTTCATCCATTGGTGTTCTTGAGGTTTTCAATACTTTGTATACATTTTCCCTTACTATCAGCTATAGGTGATCATGCATTCTAGAAAACTCCTATCAAAGGGCCATGGCTCTATTTTAACTTTGCACTTTGTCCTTTTAAGGGTTTAAACCCTAGCATTCACTATTCTAGGCCTTTAACACTATCCTCTACTTGCATAAATGAGGGTTTTATTATTTCACTCATGGCATCTTCTTTATTTATGTAGCTCATGAAATGTATGATATGCACATAGATAATGTTATCTTTGTCTTGCATTGGCTTGAAAAAATCACTAGTTTAGAAAAGTATGTTTTCTATCTTAACTTTTATGAATCCACTATGATTTTCTCTTAAGAAGTTTGTTACCCCTTGATTACATTGACCAACGATGTCCCCTAACATAGATGTAATGCATATTGAAACCACCCATGTAATGAAAACAAGGTAGTGAAGACAAAGAGCATGAGCTTGTTGTCCTTTTGAATAGTCTTTACATAAAAGCTTCATTTCATGATTGTTCTTCCTTTATTATGTTTGAATTGAGAAATTATGTTGTCAGTTATGATAGTGTGGAAAACTCACTATCATAAGTGATGGTATATTTGCTCCAAATTGATAAATGTGTTTCTTTTGCATTCTCATCCCTCTTCAAAACAGAAGGAGGCATGTTGGGCTCAACCCTTGTGGGAGCCAATTTCACTCCACATGCCATCATATCAAATGAAAATACTCCAACAATGAGAATTTCACCTATACCAACAAAGTGAAAAAACATGTTAGATAAACATAGTGAATCCAAAAGCTTCTAATGATGCTTCATGATTTGATGATACTACTCTAATTTTCATGATATTCGTGAAATTGTAAAATTATTTCATGCCTTATGAGAATGAACTATATATTTCTTGATGTTGCATCAATGGATATTATGGGTCCCAAGCTCTAACAAAATCACTCTCATCTCTTATGGGAATTTATGGAGTAGCAAAATTACTTTTAGAGTAACCAAGTAGGAAGTTGGACAAGGATGTAGCAATTCAATCTAGGTTTTGTCGTTCAGGAAATGAAAAATCCCTACTCTTTCCATATGCTCTTTCTTTTCTATTTCTTCAAATGTATAGTTTATGCCTTATATTGTATTGAAATAGTTATTCCCCATGGATTTTGTCAGACACCATACATTTGTATTTATCAATAAAAGACATCATTTATGCAAAATTTGTTCAATGTCTCTCTCATATACAATTGAAAAATGAAATGCAATCTACTTGATAATACATTTGTGCATATGAATATAATTTTTAGCAGAAATTAATGTGTACCTTTCATCTTTCTATCATCATTGCTATCCCAATTCTACCTAATTGAACTGGAAGCTAAATTAGGTAACATTTTTGGTGACATCTACTAAATTCTTTCCTGCTAAGGATCCTAGGCCAGTTGCCTAAACTATCCATTAGGCATGGAGTCAACTCTTGTTCTTTTCACTCAATTTTTTTTTTTGTAACTCAATAGTTAGGAACCATATATTAGCAAAACTAAACTAAAAATAACTACCATGGCTCTATTTAGAATAGGGCTAGCAAACTATGCAAAATCACTTCTTGGAAAACAAAAATAGAACTCAAGGCTACTATAACCTACTCTAACTAGCAAAAGAGATGGTCAAACAAATCCATTAATTGGCTTTGTAAACTAACACCCCCTTCTAACCAATAAAGGATGAATTACATGCTTATAAAGTATTGATAAGAGGTGGGGAACAAGAAAATACCCCACAAACTATTGCAATGCTTCCTGAAGAACATAAACCAATTGACTCCCCTCTTGAATTGGATCAAATATACTACTAATTTGGAATTAATGGGTGAGTTGGTTCTACTATTCCATAGCTGCAATCTCATTATTAGTAGAATTTATAATCGGTTGCATCTTGTTTGTCCCCCTCTTCACTAAACCCCTAATCGGGCATCCTCTTGAAAGGATGAAACTTGGACTTTTGTTGGTTTTCTATTAATGCACTATCAATTCTACATGTTCCTGTTGATTAAGCTACTCCACATCTAGTGATTCATTTGGAGATATGGTCACTTCCATCTTTTTTTCTTGCTACCAAAGTAATTTTCCTCTATAGGTTGCTCCTATTGGTCAATATTATCCTCCTCTAAAGGTGTTGTTTCACCTTTTGATAGTGAAAAAGATAGCACAAAATTATCTTCAAACTAGTGCTCTTTGTGGTAGCCCTCTTGAGGAAGCAAAACATGAATGTGTTTCTCATGTATGTTTCCTTCTTTCTACTACTCTAACACTTGTTCAAGGGTGATCTCACAATATTGGTCTGCAATTTTTGGCCAAACTAGAAATTGAAATAATTTTTTTAACTAAATCTTCACTTTCAAGCACCTATAGCTGGTAAACCATGAGGAATTTGAAGATGATGCGAACTAGTGATTTGTGATATTTTTTCTATATATTCTAAACATATTTAAGAAAAAAATGAATCAGATTGCATTTATTTTTCCATCTCCTTCGAAAACTAGTTTTTAATAGTAAACACCTTTTTTAAAGAGTGATGTTCACCATATACAACATAAATTTTTTTCTATGAAGATAATTAAAATTCTATTTTTTTCAAATTTATATTTGTAGATATAATATCTAGCACTTTAATTTGGTTTCATAGTGTTTTATTGGAATTTTTTTCTTAGTTGAGTTTTGAACTTGTCAAAACAATTACAATTTCGACATAGGCATACTATATACAACATAACTATTTTTTTGTATGTATCAAAATTCAATTTTATTCTTTTTTTTGGATAAAGGACATCAATATCTAACACAAAAATATTTTTTATATTTTTTTTGGTAATCTACTATTTTTCCACAAGTGAAAAATAGAGAGCTTGATTTTCGGTGAAAAACCTACATTCACAAAAAATAAAAAATAAACATAATAATAACATTAAATATATTTAAAATTATACTATTTGAGAAGCTTATAATAAGGACTACAAACTTTAAAAAAAAAATTAAATAACTTCATTTGGTCACCCAAAGGGTAAATCAAAAGTCATTTTTTATCAACATTTTGATAGGTGTAATGGAGACTCTATTATAGGTATGGTTTAAAACTAGCAGGATTCTATCCAACGAGGTTTGATCTAAGGTGGATTGATCAAAACCTCCTTAATTGGAATCCTTTAAATGGAAATTTTCAAGGCTTAAATCATTATATTTTCTAGTTTAAATATATGATGTTAGCAAAAATCAGGATGTCCAAAAAGTGTAGACCACTATTGTGGGATCACACTCAAGCTTGTGAACTTGCTATTCTGATTTATCATGATTGGAAACTTCTTCCAACAAGTATAATTACTTGTCATCCAATTTTGAGATAAAAACTTCAAAGTCATCCCAAAATGAATCTTCCTCACAAGTTCTTCATAAGATTTTGATAGAGGATTTTTTTCTACTTCATAACAATTCTTAGCCAAGTGTGTAAGTTCCACAAGAAGCTTACATTCACACTCTTCAACTTCATCCAAGTCCCCATTGTCATATTGCTTAGATTTAATCATCAAATCCTCATATTTTTGAACATCTTCTTGCTATTTTTAAATTGTTGTTAGTGAAAACAAAAAAATACCTTCATCATTTTCAACAAAAGAGGGTAACTCATAAAACCAAGTTGTAGGGTGATCTTCTTGATCAACCTCTTTTACTTCTTCACCATGCTATCTTGGCTAACTTATTGAAACAAATTGATCATTTTCAACAAAATCAGGAAGATTATTAGCTAAAACATTGAAAGATTCCTCTTGAAAGGTCTTCTCCTATTCAATCTTTTGTTGCTCTAATCTATAATGCTCTAGAGATAAATGCAATGTATTTATATTTCTAAAAATATCCATGATGAGTGAGTTGTTCTAATTAATGGGATGCTTTGTAACTACACTAGGATGTACCTAATTAATTTACTCAATTTGCAAAGGATGAAGGCTTGTGAAACTTGGAATTTTAATTGGCCTAGATTCTACCACCTTTTTCTCTTCCTTTTGTTCAATGACTTCCCATGAAGAAGACCACAAAAAGATCCCTCCTTTGTAGAGACAAATAGTATCTAGAAAAGATGGTACAGGTTGGTTTATCTCCTCTTCTTCTACCTACTAGATGCTTGAGCATGGTTCCATTTGTAAGGTTGGTGGCAGAAACTCACAGGGTAGAGCAGATGGCCCTTTCCAACTTGGAATCTTAAAGGTAGAAGGCTGCCTAAAATTTAGAATTTTAAACATTGGAGAAGGCTTATTAGAAGTCTCAACTTGACTTATAGGATGGATTTGTATGAAATTAGGAATATGAGAAGGGGTTTGGACCTTAGGCTCTTGAAATTGAGCTATCAATTGCCTTATTTGCTCCTCCCTAGCAATAATATGCCTATACAAACAATCCTCTTCATATGTTATTTCCATTTCCACCTCCTGCTAATGATTAAAAGCTTCATAGGATTTCTCTTGTTGCATCTTATTATAATTTTCTCTATCTATCTCTATTATTTCCCTTTGAAACTATAGTAATATCTCCTTAATGCTACCTAAATCAGTTTCCATGTTGTTATAATTTTGAGATTGACTAGGGAGGCTACAAGTCTAGTTCAAAGTAGGATTAGTTTCACAGGTTCTGGTATGGGTGTAAACATGCTATAAGGAATTTTGAGCAAGAGTATTATGACTATAATGAGGGAAAGGGGTGTTTGGAGGCCAAAATTCTAAAATTTCATGTTATGGAGGAGGGTAACCATAATGATTGTATTTTTTTGACATTGCAAGGATAAAACATAAAGTATAGGAAAGTCTAGACAAAAAAATTGGAATGATAATAGACAAAAAGGTCTTCAAACACTAGAAAGTGGGTCAAAACATCAATTAGAGTCACCAAGTCTTGAGAAAGTACTTCAAATGATAAAAAATAAAGAGTAGCACCAACCTCATTAAGCTGTAGGTATCTAGACTCTTGAAACTAGCTAATATATGATTGAAGTTGCCATGGTGTCATTCATACTGCCTCTAAAGGATGATAATACTTAGAAAAACACCAAATTTATCAATACTGTGATGCAAAGTTCATCACACTTGTCCCAACAGGTGTGCCAAAAAGTGTTTCTCCAATATGCTAAGTTTTGCAACTTAGCTAGGGTGCACTATTAGGAGACAACACCAACATCAACCAAAAATTTGAATTGAAAACCTCAATTTCCTACTCAAACCATAAAAAGGGGCCACGTGGGACTCATACGCCACTTTGTGGCATATTGGTCCCACCTAGGGGGAAACCTATGCCCAAGGTGATGTATGAGTCCCACCCTAGCTTTTTGGGGTGAGTAAATGTCAACTTGTTATCTAGTCTAGTAGCAGTTAAATATATAACAATCATCCAATTGTTGATCTATACTTGCTTTAATAAAATTTAGGACATCCATACTTCTTACATAGCTTGCAACTAGTAACCATAGGAGTACATATTAGTTTAGAATATTTCATTCCAAATTTCTTCAAAATTTCTTTAACATACTTTGATAGTAAAATGAATATACATTTTTCTATCTAATTTATTTGCACACCAAGGAAGAAATTCATCTCCCCAAACATAGGCATCTCAAAAAAATTTGCATCTCTTCTACAAATTTCTTCCACATAGCTTCATTGCCTCCAAATATTATATCATCAACATACACAATGACAGTCAAGAATTGATCATTTTTAACTTTGAAATAAAGACTACTATCGATAGTACCTTTACTAAAACCTTACTATATCAAGTACTTATCCAACCTTACATACCAAGCTTTGGGGGCTTACTTCAATCCATATAATTCCTTCTTTAATTTCTAGTCCATATCCAATTTTTTTAATAACTAAAATCCTTCTAGTTGTTCAATGTATACCTCTTCTTCCAACTCAACATTCAAGAAAGTAGACTTCGCATCCATCTAATAAACCTTGAAATCTTTGTGTGTTGTAAAGGAAAAAAAACATCCTAATAGCTTATATTCTTTCCACTGGAGCAAATGTCTCCTCAAAATATATTACTTCTACTTGTAAGTAGCCATTACGCACAAGCCTTTCCCTATTTCTTACCACTTCTCCATTCTCATTCACTTTGTTCTATAATACCCACTTAGTTCCAATAACATTCTTCTTTTTTGGGTCTTGGGACAAGTTCCAAAATCTAGTTCTTCTCAATCCATATTAGTTCTTCTTCCATAGCCTTGATCCAATATTCATTGCATGCTTCAATCACTATTTTATGTTCAACTTTAGAGAGAAAATATAGGTTTATCTCTTCTTCAGTCATAGCAACTTTTCTTCTTGTCAATACACCCTTCCTTTTGTCACCAATGATTTTATCTTCAAAATGATTCTTCTACACATACTTAGGAGTCATAGGGATGTTTTCTAGAGCTTTTTCCCCTTGAATATGAACTTCTTTCTCCTTGCCTTCATCTTTTTCATTTCCTCTACAAGAGGACTCATTTGTTTAATATCCATCTATCAAAATAGAATTATTTTGTAGATATTCATCCACTTTGAAATTTTCACTTTCAACAATCTTCTCCAACCTCTTGCTATAACATTGGTAATATTTACTTCTTGTAGAGTATCCAAGGAAGATACCATTATTAGATCAAGTATCAAACTTTCCTAAGTTCTCTTCATCTCTTCTGGTATAACACTTCCAAAAAATTTGAAGTATTTGGCAATAGAAATCCTTCCATACCACAACTCATAGGGAGTCTTTGCACTCTTTTCTCTTGCTTGAACTCTATTAAGAATGTAGATAGTAGTATGAATTTCTTCTCTCCAACAGACTTCCAATAGGCTTTCCTCTTTCATCATTGCTCTTACAGCTTCCTAAATAGTCTAATTCTTTATTTCAATCACTCTAGTCTATTGTTGATTCCTAGGGATGGATAAATGTCTTTTTATCCTATGATTCTCACAAAAAATGTTAAACTCATTGGAGGTGAATTTCCACCTTTTTTAGATCTCAAAATTTTTATTTTCATATCTATTTCATTATCAACCATAACTTTGAATGATTTAAACTTATCTAGAGCTTCTGATTTTTCTTTGAGAAAAGTGACCCATGTCATTATAGAGTAAGCATCAATCAATAGCATGAAATACCTATCACCTTGAAAAATTCTTACTCTAGTAGGACCAAAAAGGTTTGTATACACTAGCTCCAATAGTTTGATAGTATATTGTTCTTTTACTTTGAAACTATGTTCTTGCTTCCCAATTTGACATTCCTTGCAGAAAACATTGATGGGTTTTGTAATATTTGGTAGATATCTCACATCTTGAATGGAAATGATCATCACTAGGTTATCATAATTAAATTGACATATCCTTCTATTCCATAACTATCTTTCATTAATCTGAGTTATAAAGCAATGACCATCAAGAACTTTAAGCTAATAATTTTTTTTGTATGTCCTTCTTCAAGTAGCAACCACAGATCTGAATAATTTTTTGATCTCACATCCATCATCTTGAAGCATAAGATTATATCATTTTCTACACATTTTTCCAACACTCAATATGTTGTGTCTCAACCACTTAACATAAAGAACATCATTTGTATTATGCTTTCCATCAGAACTAATTGAACCCTTTCCACTTATCTTTGCAAACATATCATCACCAAAATTTACTAGACCTTCTTCATATTTCTTATGTTTTAAAAAAATATACTTTTCACTAAACATATGATTTCAGAATACACTATCAATAATCCAATAGTTATTCTCCTCTCTAGTATGAAAAAAAGTCACCATAATTCCTATCATGTTATTACCTTCTTCCAAAGCACTTTCCTTCACATATTTCTCAAAGTTAGCAAAATTAGTTCCATCTTTAATAGCCATGAACAAGAATTCACTATCATCATCATCAACATAATCATATTCATCATTAGATATACTAGCATCTTCTCTAACATAATAGCTTTTGTTAACTGCTTTACCTTTGTTTTCTTTTTTCTTTTCATTCAAAGCTCTGTTTGGACATCTTGAAGCATATTGATCTATCTTTCCACAACTGAAACATTTGAAAGGAAACTTTCCTTTATATTTACTAGTACCCTTTTTCATTTTCCTCACAAATTTTGCTTCAACATCATCAAGATCCTCTTGATTTTATTCTTCAATATTTTTTCATTTGCCATCCTTAAAAGTACTCTCGACCTTTGCATTACTTGGAAAAACTTCTCTCATTTCAAAAGAAGATATAGCACCATACAATTAATATCTAGAATATTTTCTTGAATCTTAAACTTCCCAAATGGCATAAAAATTTTGACTATAAGATTTTGGAAGATTTCTTAGTACCTTCTTTACCACTGCCCCTTCAATATTTCCACCAAGACCTCTAATGGAATTGACAACTTCATCCACCCTTTGCATGTAGCTTGTAATATTTTCATCTTTACACATCCTTAGGTTCTCAAATGCGATATTTAAATTCTGCATCTTAGCTTTCTCAACCTCAACATCTCCTTCATATATATTTTCCAACTTTTCCTAGATAGCTTTAGCAGATTTCAAATGCATAACTTTCACAAGTTCAATGTTAGAAATGTTAAAGGTCTAAGATACTAAGAGGGGGGATGAATCAACATCTTGTTAAATTTTTTGATCAAATACGATCCAATTATTCCAATGCAAATAATAGCAAATATCATTAAAACAATTAACATAATATGAAATTAGAGAACACAAGAACACTAGAATTTTTACGAGGAAAACCCAAAATGGGAAAAACCACAGTGAGTGTTAGCTAACAATATAGTATAACTAGTTATAGAATATTAAAAAATGGGTAGCTCACTACCAGGACTCACTATCTAGAAACAAAGGCTTAGTGGCTATAAAATTACAATGATAGAAAATGGCTTAAAACCAAAAAAGTGAACTAATGGGGTACACCTAGTAAGTGTAGATTCAGTTCTAATGTACCTCAGTAAACTGGCTTAGCACACTTCATCATACTCGCTCTTCTTTGCATTCACTCATACACAAAAAATCCATAAATTAAACTTCAACAATTATCCATTATATATCTGATCTCTCCACAAGCATCAATTAGGTCAGCCTAATTAGATGCACTTAATATTTACCAAGATTACCATATGTCAGCTACAAGCATCTAAAAAGATAATTCACATATCCAACACACTTCATCTGGTTGGCATGGACCTAAAATAGGATGCACATATATCTTTATAACAAAATTATTTCACCCTTACACAATTTATGGAAGAAGTCAGCTAGGAATATACTTCAATGCAAAAGATCAATGAACATTTTTTATGAGAACTGGATATGTAAAATATTTAAGGTATGTGCTCCCAACATTTACAAACCATTTCCCAAAACTACAAGCAACAGTAATCACTAGAAAACAAATGCGAACCAAAATATCGAAGGATATAAGCAAAATACCAGTTTAGATACCGGACTAGAATACTGGAATAACTTTCGAATTTATTTTGTAGTTGCAACTCATATATCATGGTGACATCAATGACAATGCAAAGTAACAAAATGAGATGTTCTTATTCATTTTTCCAACAAGAAAGACCACTTAGACTAGTAGTAGGCATAGTGTATATAGTCTCAATAGACTTCAAACTCTAAATCCAAGAAATACCAAGAAAAATTCCATCCTTGTCCTCCAAAAACAATAGTTTGTTCCATGAAATAAAGGAGCATCCCTCTTGTGCACCATGCCAGATCTACCTCAAGTAGTTAATCTTTCTTTTAAGAAACATTTCTTTGATACTAATTATTGAATGCACACAAGATAACTAAGAGTGGGGTTGATTTAGTTGTACATTAAAACATCAAAAACCATAATAAACATTCAAATCATCATCAGCTTAATTAACTCTTAATTTTTTAGAATGATTTAGTAAGAAAGAAAATAACAAAATTTGAAACACATCAACACCAAGCGCAATAGAACAACAAATTTATGTGGAAAACCCAAGAAGGGAAAAACCATGATGAGGATTAGCTCATGATATAAATTAATTGAAACACCGAATACAATAGGCTCACTATCAAAGGGATTACTATCATGAAGAAAGAAGGGATCACTACCAATGTCTCACTACAAGATTGCAGAAAAGAAGAAAGACGAATATTACAGTGAGAAATCCATTTCAATGCAACAGAAAATTCCACCACAACATCACCAAAACATTCATAGTCCTCCAGAATATTGTAGACACCTTTTTCTCACTACTTTCAATAGTCTAACTCATTAAGCTCACACTACACTTCACAAATTCACACTTCAAAACTCTACAATTCACATCACACACTACACTACTTAAATCTCCATCAACTCAACGCTTATTTATACCTTTTTCAACCTTGAAAAAATTCTCCAAGGTTGGCTATGCATCTCAACCATACAAATTCAAATTAGGTTGGCACTAAGCATTCTCGCAATGAAAAGGATGGAAATCAAACCATGCCACATCTTAACTAGGACCCAAAACATACATGTACATCACACTGCACTTCTATAATTACTGAGTAAAATCCACAATTAGTGTAAACACCCAACGCCGATCAAACCAATGGAAAAACCATTACCATTCAAGAACATGCTTCATCAAATAGAAAGGTGACTCATGAACCACACATCACAGTTGAACCAAATTTAGAATATTCCACAAATACCTTGAAATCCAAAAAATTCCTTCACAACAACTTTCACCTGAAGAATGTACACACCCAGTACACTAAAACAACCTTCCATACTCTGCTACCCAAGAAAACTTCCAATGAACCAAACCATGAACAACTTTGACTATAGGTAGATATCATCATTATCAACACACTTCTAAAATTTAAAGATTGGAAATGAAACTATAGAAAAATGCAAAGAAAAACCATTTCTCCCATACACCATTGCAATATATAGTTCACATGCTGGTGAACACAACTCTCATTGTACAATGATCTAGACCAAGAAATTTTGCATATAAAACCTTTGAACACCTATGACCAACATATTTGAACCACACAAGTTGATCTTCAACACATAAGAAATGTGGTGGAAAACCAAAACAAAACTCTATGTACCAAAAAACCTCTGCAACACACTATTTCCTCTTTTACTCAAATTTTATGAAAAGCACGTGGAAATCAAACATGAGAGACACATACTCATCATCTCCAGAACTTCCTAATCATCACTAAATCAACAACCTCCACAAAAAAAAGGTTATCAAAGAAACACTAAAGGTTTACACTAGTAGCACCTATTAATGGCAACATAATGCAATTAATCAAAGCATCAACATAGCCTGTGATGAATGACAATACAAACATAAGCCTACAACAATCTCCTCCAAGCTTGTTGAAATCAATGACAACACTAACTATCCATACTTGTAGCAAAAAATTGAAGAGAAACCACTTTACAGACCCTCTACCCTACCCAATATAATCAACATGAGTTAATATTTGTAGCTAAAAAGAATTAGTAAGTAAAACACAAGACTTCTAATCTCTAAATCTAAAAGGTAGCTAGTAAACTACATAAGTTCCTCTTATCTCCCAAAAAATATAGACTAGTTACACACAACTACCATTATTAGAACTTGTAAATTTTCCCCATTTTCTACCACTAAAAAAACACTACTAATTCCTTAATGGGTGGCTCATCAAGAGTTCCTTGGTGCTATTAAATTCAAATTAGTGAATCTATAAACTCATAAGAGCCAAAATATTATTTTGAAATCAACTCATGTTGAATCTAAAATGTCATAAACCAATTAGAAAAAAAAGACCTAAAATTGGTGTATATATAAACAATAAGATACATATTTAATTACTTTCTCATATTTATGAAATGTAAGAGTTTAAATTGAAAAGACCATCTTTGGTGTTAGGTTCCCTACACTAGAGATGTTCATTAAATAAAATCATATACACATCATAATAATTACCTATTAAGGGAGGACTAATAAAACCTTAACATGCACATCACAAATTTATCAATATTTTAAATTGAATTAAGATTTAGATCATGTATATGTTGGATACCCATCATCAATTGTTCTAATATGTTCTATAGGTGACACCCAAATTTTAAACACCATAGTAGCTTTTAAAAAGCCTATTAAATCCACAAGGCTTCATTAAAAATATACTTCTTATTGTTTATCTATACAATTATAGTACATACTGCATACTATCATTTACACATATTATCAATTCAATAAACATCATAAGGGAGACATATGCTTCTTTAATTGAATTTATCAAATAGTACATTGAGGACTTGAAAAGTATATAGTATATGGTTTCTTATGAATGCCAACTTAAGAAGGAAGAACTCCCATTTGGTTTTGAAACAAAGAAATAATAAGCATTATTGTTTAATAAATAAAAGATTTGTTATTAATAGATTTGCCCCTAAAAAGGAAATTATTGTTGATATTATAAATAAAGGGAAAATAATATGCATAGGTGATTGAATGGTTTTCATGTTTTACAACAACATTTCAGTCATCTATCCTAATCATTGACAAAAAAAACAAAACCACAAAAAATCTCAACATTTTGGTCATCTATCCTATTAGTATTTAGTAAGAACTTCACAACAATGTGACCTTGTTATTTCTAAACATTATAAATATACATTTTAAATGAAAATGATTACACATAACTTGCATCATTAATCCATTTGTCTAAGCATCTTTCAATTTGCAGGAATAAAGGAAAAATAGTTATTTTAATGTGACATCTTAACCAAAGAAATGGCTTAAGAAACTAACAAACAACATATGACATGGAATATGAATACTAGCCCTAGTTTTCATTATCCCTACCTCAAGGATCAATTCCTTAACTTATCCTTTCGTTAGGCCTAAAATATTTGTTGTGTACTTTGTTTTCTCATTTCTTTATTGGTGAGTAGAGTGTGGCAATGCAGGTGTGTAGGCCACAATTTTTTAACCAACATTGAGTGAATACAAACATGATGAATGGGTGGAAAATATTAACTCATTAAAAAGGGTTGTGTGATACTTATAGTCAATTTAAACACCTAGGAATCTGTTAGGCATGTTGAAGATGAGGGGATAGTCATTGGTTATCATTTTGAATGGATTTTATTATATTTGTTGCTTGTTGTCTATTTTCTTTTTAATTTCATGGTCTGTAGTACCCCTCCATTTATGCTTATGTTTTCTGTTGCATGTTTTCATACGATTAGACTATGGTACTTTGGATATTTTGATCGCTAGTTTTGAGTGATAGTGGATTCACTTTGTGACATGATGATACATTGTATTGCGATATTTATTTTCTGACATGCTTTGAGATAGCATAGATGTTTTCCTTCAGATATAATTGCTATGAATATGTTTATGATGGACTAACTGTTATTTAATTCATCAGTCTGATGTGGCATGTATTGGTGTGGAGAATGAAATCGTGTCACTCGCTTGCTAGTGCCCAGTGATGTCTGTGATTTTCTCTGCACGATGTGCCTATATTATGGATTATATGTATATGCATGTTATTTGCTTGGTTGTAGGATTGCAGGTACATGACACCGACTCCACCTAGTTACTCAGGTCTGAGCGTGTCAAGACTCAACGGATTTGTTGATTGGGAGGTAGTAGCATGGTTCATCCTAGTCTAGTCTTTAACCTGGTCATAGTACATCGTCAGTTTAGTTTGGATTTTTAGATTGTCTTGTCTTTTCCTATTTGGATTAATTGCTTGACAGGTAAATTTTGTTAATTTTAATGATAGTTTATTATTTCTTCATTTACTGTTATTTAAATTAATTTTTAAATTTTTAAATAAGGTTTTACATTTTTTTTAATAAATTAATTAGTTTGTTTGGTTAAATAATTTGATCCTAAAAGATTAAATTTATTTAATTAAATAAATTAATTAATTAAATTAAAATTGTTTTAAATGTGTGTGAATAAATTTAAATAAAATTGGAAATTAATTGTTATTTGGAAATGGAATTTTAATTATTAAATAAATTTTGCATTTTGAAAATTTTAAATTTTAAATTTTAAATAAATTATAAATATGCAAATCTTGAAGGGCAAGATTGCCGAGAAGTTGTTCAAGATATTTTTTTCTTCTTGACAAGTGTGCCAGTTACATTTATTGTTTTTGGTTAAGGAAATTCTCAGAGGAGATCTGGGATCTAGGAAATATAGAAGGGTTCTCAATTTTCTTCACAAGAAATGAAAGAATAGCTTGCTGTAAAAAAAATATTTTTAGAGAAATTGTGATTTCCTCTGTATGTTGTATTTTTGTGGAAGATCCCTTTGATTGGAAATTATTTGTGGTTGGTTCTAGATTCTTTTGGATTTGGTATTTGGGAGAAGCTTGGAGGATTGTATTCTATAGGCTACAGAGGCTCTCGTCTACAGACAACCTTCAAGTTATAGGTATTTCCCTTTGTGTATTAATTTATTTGTTTTTGAAAAGGAATGTCTAAGAAAAGGAAGTTACATGTTAAAATTTTTTGTATTTCACGGGAAAAATCATTTACTATTTATTCTCTGTAAGGGTTTAGTGAACTCTTAAAAAATTTCTATAGATTTCTCTTTTTGGAAAAATACATTTGAGTGAAGATAAATTATATACTTATGGGAAAATGAAATTTATTTTTCTGGATTTAAAAATTAGAACTCATTTGAAAAAAGTAATATATATGCGTACTATTGAAAATATTTATAGTTTTCCATATTTCCCTTTGAAACCGCATTGAATATTTATTTCAAATAAACCTCTGTAGAGTTTTCTAAAAAATTTCTGTATGAAAACCCCTGTTAATTTGTATAAATATATATATATAATATATATATATATTTATACATATATTTTGTCTTATATATATAAATTAGATTGTGAAAGAAACTTATTTTTAATTATATGATTATTTAAATAAATTCACCGTATAGGCATGTTAGGGTTCAAAATTTTAGAGAGACGGAATTAAATCCATAGTCTCTATTTAAAAAAAAATACAAAGTTTAATTTTTATGAAGTTTCAGATTTTATAGACTATTATTGATTGTGGCTAGGGGCAGGGCTCCCCATAGCCCATGAAAGGTGACGACTGTGGAGGCAGCTATCCTGCATAGGCAACTGCCCACACTTAGGCTGCACCAACAAACCCCATAAAGGGTTTTCCTTGTTAAATAAAATTTAAGGAATTTCATGTTTATTTTGGTCGCTCAATATTTAATTTGTAAAATTTGGACTTGCTTTATATATCTCAATTTTGAAATAATGATTGTTTAATATGTATATATATATATGGTTTCATTTATATATATATATAAAAAATTTTGTATTTAAGTATGGAATTATTTAATAGATATTTGAAAATATAAGATCAATTAGTTTCAAAACAATAATAGATTGGAAGAGAAAAATTTAGTTTTCATTTTTATGTGAAATTGAGGAAAATGAAAATTAGAATAAATTTGTTGTATTTTCTTTTGGTTGTATGAGAAAAGAATTACAATTATGTTGTTTTTTTTTAATTTCTTGAAAAATATTATTGTCTGATTGGATTTAGTAAATCTGAATAGTAGACATTTATTTTTCAATTTGCTTTATATCGTGTTTCTTGTTGGGAAAATTGGGAATGTCGTAGATGTACAAGTCTTCCAGTCCAATTGTTAAAATGTGGAGATTGTGATTGTTAAAGTTAAATTATTGAGTTAGCTAAGGTTGTGTACATGGTATTTGTGTGGTGCTTAGACACCCGATTTTGTGAACATGGTCATTGATGTTTGTTATGAAAAGTGTAGAATTTCTTGTTGTATTTTTGTACACCTTGTAAACCCTAGTCAAGAAAACTTAGTATACCTTTGCTATGTTTAGGGGAGTAGCTCTGTGTAAGGGTCGACAGACAAAGTGGTGTCAGGGTAACTTACAAAGAGTTAGTAAGTCAGTGATAACTAACACAGTAGATAGATTAAAATCCTTAATAAGATGATTATGCCTCACTTATGGACTTTTGAGCTAGTTTAGTCTTGAGTATAAGATGAGAAGGCCTAGAATGGAAAATTGATATCTTGTTACCTTAAAAGATATTCGATTCCACAATAGTTTGCAAATGGGGCCAGGTTTCGTAAGAGGTTACCAGGGTAACCCAAGTTGGGGGCTGGAACCTAGGAAGAAACACCAGGGTAACCTTTGCAATGTTGTGATGACACTCCACCTAAAATAACAATTAACCCTGTGTTCTTAGTACATTCGATTGTCTTAAATCTGGAAGCAATGTAACCACCAGTTAGTTATGTACTTGTGTCTAGGGTTAGTAGATTATGTCTAAGTAACCATATTACTATCTCCTAGCATGGGGGGTGGACCTACGGGTACCACACGATTGGGTGGAACATGTACCTTACTCCATTGGGTCCCTAGTTTATGATCATGCCATCGAGAGCTTCATGGATGGAGAGCTCATACTTGGATACATATGTGTATTTTCTTTATTGCATTATTTGAAATCTTGTATTGTAACATTTCTCAATTGTTTATGAGGTGAACTTTTGTAAATGTAAATTTAATTATTATTTGATCTACCTCATCAAATGAATGAGAATTGTAATATCATATCAAATGCAATGTAAGAAAACATATTTGTACTTTAAATTATCTTGAATGGAATTTCAAAAGATGTGCAATGTTTACCTTTTTAATGTTTATGTTAATTAATTGTAAGTAATGCGAAATACTAAAGTCATCTATGGAAACTCAAGTAGTGTAACATCGCATAACTTAATGAATGTATGCAACTAATTAACTTAATATTAATGCTATAAAAAAAATATTTCACTTTTATACACAATTGCAACATTCCTTAGGTTATTAAGATAGGGCATTACAGATTGGTATCAAAGCAAAGGTTACAAACACTAGACACTCTAGGTAATCGTGAGCCCATTAGGTAGACCTAGTACGTAGTGTCACTATCTATTAGCCTTGGTTGATTAGTATCTAATACTCATTATTGTTATGTGTAGGAATATGCCTAGACAAGGTGGAAGAGGTCATGGTATAGATCGAGGTGGAGGCCGAGGGCCAATACCTCAGGTTACTTCCCCTTTGAGCCCTCATCAGAGTGATTAGGCAGAGCAGTTGGATTAGAAGAATGAGGGACAGAATCCTCAACATTCAAGATTAGAGGGTTCATAGATATGTCCATTATTAGAGGAGGTCCTAGCTCGACTCAGACCTAGACAGGAAGTTGAGCAGGAGGTAGTTAGAGAGAGAGATAGATCTCCAAGGAGAGTAGATGATGCAGTGCATCAGGATGCTATTACTATAGGACATATGAGGGATTTACTGAGGGGACACCCTCATACTTTTGATGGTGCAGGAGGTGGATTAGAGGTAGAGACCTGGCTACTAGATTTGGGTAGATGCTTCACCATGCACCCTTATCGTAGTAATACCCATGCGAGATGCGCTATTATGCATCTGAGAGGATTCACCTCTACTTGGTGGCACTTGGATGAGAAAAAGCTCCACTTAGATATTGGGTCAGTGTCTTGGGAGATGTTTCTAGAGAGGTTTAGAGCATGGTTCCTATCGGAACATTGGAGGCAATGACGGGCTGACGAATTCCATGATCTATGTCAATTGGCTCTATCTGTTGAGCAATATCAACGTAGATTCTATGAACTCAAGCAATATGCTAGTATTGGTGATGATGAGCCTATGCTAGTGCAACACTTTATTAGGGGCTTAAACGCCCACATTAGTGGTGGTGTCAAAGTCTTTGAGCCAAAGACTATGGAAGTTGCGGTGGAGAAGGCTCGAATAGTGGAAGAGAACCTTGTTATGGCGTTAGGTGGTCATATAGGAATACAGATTGGTAGTGCTACTGTAGTAGGTTTTAGTCCATAGGGTGGATAGGAACATACAGGGGGTTCCTCTAGGAACCAACAGACACCCTCAAAGGGTGGGCAACAATAGCAACAACAAACACCTCAAAAGAATAATAATCCACAACCACAACAAGGTAATAGTCCACAAATAGGAAAGGGTCGCAACTAGTGGTGCAACAAGCACAATAGGCAAGATCAGCCTGCATAGAGTGCTTAGTATACTATCAGTAGAGGTAGTTTCTAGCAATCAAATGTACCTTCGGGTGGTAGAGGATTTGGTAGAGGCACAAGTTGTTACTCATGCGGATAGTACAGACACATTGGTAGGCAGTGTCTGATGAGAGGTTCTACTGGTTTTGGGCCTCAACCTATAGTTTTAGAGCCTACAATGGGTGATGGGATGATCACATATTGTTTATGCTATAGTTAATGACCACCAAGCCAATCTCTAGAACATAGTGGTCGAGACTTCAGGTTAGTTACATGGTGTTAGTGTTTCCATTCTTTTTGATTCAAGAGCTATCGACTCCTTTATTTCACTGACCATCATTGACCAATGTGGTCTTGTGGCGGTAAAGCAAGGTGGTAAGTGGTAGGTTGAATTCACCTCTAGGGTGAAAGTAGTAGTAGAAAACTTAGTACATAATTGTAAACTTAAAATTGGTATGTTAACTACCTTAGTAGATTTACATGTTACACCTTTAGGATCCTATGACATAGTTTTAGGTATGGATTGGTTAGCATCTTATCATGCTATGACTGACTGTCAACTTAAGATAGTTAGTTGCATTAATGATTTAGATGTGAAAGTGGAAATCATAGGTGTTCAAAGACCTATCTCTTTGCGGATGATATCTGCTATGCAATTAAAGAGATGTCTTCATCAGGGATGTCAACTGTTTACAACAGTTACTGATTTGGAAGAAGGTGAGAGTCAAGAAGTATCTCTTGATGATCATCCTATTCTTAGGGAATTCGCTGATGTGTTTCCTGATCATATACCTGGAATGCCACCAAAGAGGGATATAGATTTTAGAGTTGACCTAGTTCCTACAGCTGAGCCTATGTCTAGAGCTCCATATAGAATGACAACTCAGGAGTTAGAGGAACTTCATATCCAGTTAGAGGAAGTATTAGAAAAGGGATTCATTCATCCAAGTGTCTCCCCTTGGAGAGCACCTGTCATCTTTGTAAAGAAGAAGGATGGGTCACTTAGATTGTGCATTGACTATCATCAATTGAACAAGGCTACGATTAAGAATCGTTATCCTTTGCCTAGAATCGATGATTTTTTTATCAGATTAAGGGAGCTAATGTGTTCTCTAAAATTGATTTGAAATCTGGTTATCATCAATTGTGAGTTGTTGAAGCAGACATTCATAAAACTATGTTTTGAACTCGTTATGGGCACTACAAATTCACAGTAGTACCATTTGGGTTAACGAATGCACCATCAATATTTATGAGTCTAATGAATGGTGTTTTTTGTACATACCTTGATCACTTTGTCCTTGAATTTCTCGATGATATTTTGATCTATTCGAGAAACATGAAGGAGCATGAGGAAAACATGAGACATGTATTGCAATGTTTAAGGGAAAATCAATTGTATGCAAACTTGAAGAAGAGTGACTTCTTTCAAACTCAGATAAAATACCTTGGACATGTGATTTCTGGAAAAGGTATTGCTATGGATCCTTCAAAGATTCAAGCTATTGTAGATTGGCCCGCACTACTAATGTAGGTGAAGTTCATAGTTTTATGGGTCTAGCTGGTTACTATAGGTGGTTTGTTGAGGGATTTTCTAGAATTGGTCATCCTATTACTTCTCTTCAGAGAAAAGGGAAGAAGTTTGTTTGGACAGAGCAGTGTCAGTTAACATTTCAGACACTTAAAGAAACGTTGACTAATGTGCCTATACTAATTGTTCATGATCCTACTACGGATTTTGTAGTTTGCACGGATGCATCCTTAGAGGGTTTGGGAGCAGTTCTGATGCAAGATGGGCATGTGATTGCTTATGAGTCTTGCAAACTCAAAGATCACAAATTAAACTATCCCACTCATGATTTAGAACTAGCTGTGGTAGTGCATGCATTAGTTTGATGGAGGCATTTCTTATTAGGACATCATTTTGAACTTCATACTGATCACCGTAGTCTACAGTACATTTTTACGCAACCTAACTTGAATGCAAGATAGAGACGGTGGATGGAGTTCTTGTGTGAGTACAATTTTGAAGTGAGATATGTTCAAGGAAAAGAGAATGTAGTGGCTGATGCTCTTAGTCGTCATCAACATGAGATCTCTGCTACTACTCTTGAAGTAGATTTGAGAGGTCAAATACTAGCTGCACTTCCTACTGATAGATTGTATCAGGAAGTAAGGTCAGAGATTGAATCGGGTAGACCTTTAGAAGGTTGATTTGTAGGGTATGTCCTAGAATCGGATGGTATATTACAGCATTTAAGTCATATTTATGTACCACATTTTGAGGGTCTTCGTACATTAATTATGACTAAAGCTCATCGAGCTCCGTACTCAGCTCATCTGGGTGTTAAGAAAATGCATGCCAATCTTCGGCAATTGTATTTCTGGCCTGGTATGCAATGTGTTATTGCTGACTATGTATCGAGATGTCTTGAATGCCAGTGAGTCAAAGCTAAGCATCAACATCCTGCTAGATTATTGTAGCAACATCTCATTCTTGAATGGAAATGGGATATAATATATGTTGATTTTATTGTAGGGTTACCTACGTCATCATGTCAACATGATGCCATTATGGTAACTGTTGACCAATTGACTAAGGTAGCTAACTTTTCACCAGTATGATCATCTTACAATGCTTCATCCGTAGCAAGGATATTCATGGAGGACATCATTAGATTGCATGGGATTCCTCGTAGAATTATATCTGATAGAGATCTCATATTTACTTCAGCCTTATGGACTTCATTACAACATGCTCTAGGTACACAGTTGAACTTTAGTTCAGCATATCATCCTCAAACCGATAGAAAAATGGAGAGAGTTAATCAAATATTAGAGGATATGCTTAGAATGTATGTAATGGACCAAAAATCACATTGGGAGGATTATCTATACCTAGTAGAATTTTCTTACAATAACAAATATCAGAGTTCCATAGGTATGCCACCATTTCAGGCATTATATGGTCGTCCTTGTCAAACTCCATTGAGTTGAGATCGATTAGAGGATAGAGTATTACTTGGTCTTAAGATGCTTCGAGACATGGAGCAACAAGTTGACCATATTAGAGAACATTTGATAGTAGCATAGGATAGGAAAAATAAGTATGCCGATGCGCATAGAATAGACCGACAATTTACAGTTGGTGATAGAGTGTTTCTTCGAGTGCAATTGCGAAAGAGTCCAATCCGTTATGGAAAAGGCTCTATGCTTGCACCTTGTTTCATTGGGCCATTTGAGATCTTAGAGAGAATTGGTTTTGTGGCATATCGACTCGCCTTACCACCCAGTTTGTCACGTATTCATGATGTTTTTCATGTATCAGTTCTTAGACCATATCATCATGACATATCTCATGTACTTGATTGGAATGCGTTACAGGTAGAGGACAGGTAGCTAGCTTTGGAGCCCATGGCCATTCTACAGCACTGGATGCTCAGTCTCAGGGGTTGAGACATTGATCAGGTGAGGGTCCAATGGGATCTTAGCCTTGAGGTTTCTGCTACTTGGGAGGATGCGACACACATGAGGGAATTTTATCCCTATCTGTTCACAGGTTTTTAGGAAGAAGCCTGATCCTAGGGGCGGAGGATGTAGTACCCCTCCATTTATACTAATGTTTTTTGTTGCATGTTTTCATACTATTAGACTATGGTACTTTGTTTGGATATTTTGATCACTGGTTTTGAGCAGCAGTGGATTCACTTTCTGACATGATAATACATTGTATTGCGATATTTGGTTTTTGACATGCTTTGAGATAGCGTAGATATTTTCCTTCAGATATTATTGTTATGAATATGTTTATGATGGACTAACTATTATTTAATTCATCAATCTGATGTGACGTGTATTGGTGTGGAGAACGGAATTGCATCACTCACTTGCAAGTGCCCTGTGATGTCTGTGATTTTCTCCACACGGTGTGCCTGTATTATGGATTATATGTATATGCATATTATTTGCTTGGTTGCAGGATTGTAGGTACATGACACGACTCCACCTGGTTACTTAGGTCTGAGCATGTCAAGACTCAACGGATTTGTTGATTGGGAGGTAGTAGCATGGTTCATCCTAGTCTAGTCTTTAACCCGGTCATAGTACATCGTCAGTTTAGTTTGGAGTTTTAGATTGTCTTGTCTTTTCTTGTTTGGATTAATTGCTTGAAAGGTAAATTTTGTTAATTTTATTGATAGCTTATTATTTCTTAATTTACTGTTATTTAAATTAATTTTTAAATGTTAAAATAAGGTTTTACATTTTTTTAATAAATTAATTAGTTTGTTTGGTTAAATAATTTGATCCTAAAAGATTAAATTTATTTAATTAAATTAATTAATTGATTAAATTAAAATTATTTTTAAATGTGTGAATAGATTTTATTTAAAATTAATTGTTATTTGGAAATGGCATTTTAATTATTAAATAAATTTTGCATTTTGAAAATTTTAAATTTTAAATTTTAAATAAATTATAAATATGCAAATCTTGAAGGGCAAGATTGCCGAGAAGTTCTTGAAGATATTTTGTTCTTCTCGACAAGTGTGCCAGTTACATTTATTGTTTTTGGTTAAGGAAATTCTCAAAGGATATCTCAGATCTAGGAAATATAGAAGGGTTATCAATTTTCTTCACAAGAAATGAAAGAATAGCTTGCTATAAAAAAATTATTTTTTAGAGAAATTGTGATTTCCTCTGTATGTTGTATTTTTGTGGAAGATCCCTTTGGTTGGAAATTCTTTGTGGTTCATTCTAGATTCTTTTGGATTTGGCATTTGGGAGAAGCTTGGAGGATTGTATTCTACAAGCTACAGAGGCTCTCTTCTATAGACAATCTTCAATTTATAGGTATTTCCCTTTGTGTATTAATTTATTTGTTTTTGAAAAGGAATGTCTGAGAAAAGGAAGTTACTTGTTAAAATTTTCTATATTTCACAGGAAAAATAATTTACTGTTTATTCTCTGTAAGGATTTAGTGAATTCTTAAAAAACTTCTGTAGATTTCTCTTTTTGGAAAAATATGTTTGAGTGAAGGGAAATTATATAATTATGGGAAAATGAAATTTATTTTTCTGGATTTAAAAATTAGAACTCATTTGGGGAAAAAAAAAAGCGTACTGTTGAAAAATATTTACAGTTTTCCCTATTTCCCTTTGAAGCCCCGTTGAATATTTATTTCAAATAAACCTCTGTAGAGTTTTTTAAAAGTTTTCTATATGAAAACCCTATTAATTTGTATAAATATATATATATATATATATATATACATATATTTTATCTTATATATATATATATGATTGTGAAAGAAACTCTTTATTAATTATATGATTATTTAAATAAATTCATCATACGAGCAAGTTAGGGTTCAAAATTTTAGAGAGACGGAATTAAATCCATAGTCTCTATTTAAAAAAACAAACACAGAGTTTAATTTTTATGAAGTTTTAGATTTTATAGATTGTTATTGATTGTGGCTGGGGGTGTAGGGCTACCCCCACAGCCACCCATGAAGGGCGACGGGTGTGGAGGCAACCAACACTGCCTGCGTAGGTAGCGCTCAGGCTGCCCACACAGCCGTGGCCTTTCATGGCCAACTGTGCACACAGCCAACAAACTCTACATAAAGCATTTTCCTTGTTAAATAAAATTTAAGGAATTTCATGTTTATTTCGAATTCCGCTCAATATTTAATTTGTAAAATTCGGACTTGCTTTTTATATTCGCAAATTTTGAAATAATGATTGTTTAATATTTTGTATATATATATATATGGTTTTTATTTTAATTTATATATATAAAAAAATACTTTTGGTATTTAAGTATGAAATTATTTAATATATATTTTAAAATATAAGATCAATTAGTTTCAAAACAATAATAGATTGGAAGAGAAAAAATTAGTTTTCATTTTTGTGTGAAACTGAGGAAAATGAAAATTAGAATAAATTTGTTGTATTTTCTTTTGGTTATATGAGAAAAAAATTACAATTATGTTGTTTTTTTATTAATTTCTTGAAAAATCTTATTGTATAATTGGATTTAGTAAATTCAAATAGTAGACATTTATTTTTCAATTTGCTTTATATCGTGTTTCTTGTTGGGAAAATTGGGAATGTCGTAGATGTACAAGTCTTCCAGTCTAATTGTTAAAATGTGGAGATTGTGATTGTTAAAGTTAAATTCTTGAGTTAGCTAAGGTTGTGTACATGGTATTTGCATGGTGCTTAGACACCTGATTTTGTGAACATGGCCATTGATGTTCATTATGAAAAGTGTAGAATTTCTTGTTGTATTTTTGTACACCTTGTAAACCTTAGTCAAGAAAACTTAGTATACCTTTGTTATGTTTAGGTGAGTGGCTCTGTGTAAGGGCCGACATACAAAGTGGTGTCAGGGTAACTTACAAAGAGTTAGTAAGTCAATGATAATTAAATAACACAGTAGATAGATTAAAATCCTTAATAAGATGATTATGCCTCGCTTATGGACTCTTGAGCTAGTTTAGTCTTGAGTATAAGATGAGAAGGCCTGGAATGGAAAATCGATATCTTGTTACCTTAAAAGATATTCGATTCTGCAATAGTTTGCAAATGGGGCAAAGTTTCGTAAGAGGTTACCAGGGTAACCCGAGTTGGGGGCCGAAACCTAGGAATAAACACCAAGGTAACCTTTACAATGTTGTGATGACACTCCACCTAAAATAGCAATTAATTTTGTGTTATTAGTACATTCGATTGTCTTAAATTTGGAAGTAATGTAACCACCAGTTAGTTATGTACTTGTGTCTAGGGTTAGTAGATTATGTCTAGGTAACCATATTACTATCTCCTATCATGGGGGGTGGACCTACAGGTACCACATGGTTGGGTGGAACGTGCACCTTACTCCGTTGGGTCCCCACTTTATGATCATGGCATTGAGAGCTTCATGGATGGAGAGATCATACTTGGACACATATGTGTACTTTCTTTATTGCATTATTTGAAATCTTGTATTGTAACGTCCCTTAATTGTTTATGAGGTGAACATTTGTAAATGTAAATGTAATTATTATTTGATCTACCTCATTAGATGAATGAGTATTTTAATATCATATCAAATGCAATGTAAGAAAACATATTTGTACTTTAAATTATCTTGAATGGAATTTCAAAAGATGTGCAATGTTTACCTTTTTAATGTTTATGTTAATTAATTGTAAGCAATGTGAAATACTAAAGTCGTCTATGGAAACTCAAGTAGTGTAACGTTGCATAACTTAATGAATGTATTCAACTAATTAATTTAATATTAATACTATAAAAAAAAAATATTTCACTTTTATACACAATTGCAACATTCCTTAGGTTATTAATACGGGACATTACATGGTCTACTCTTTAAACTAGTAGAGGTCACAATTTTTATTTTGTAACAAATAATTGTTGGATGTATGGATAACATGATCATATTGCTTCTCATTCTAGGAAAATACAGTTTAGAATCTACTAGTCAATTTGAATTCAAAGTATAATTCCTCTAGTTACACACTCCCAAACTCACTCCTCTCTTTGGGCACTTTATTACTCTCTGTTCATTCTTCACTTTCTTCTATAGCTACGAGAATTATCCTCTCCTTGTTGGGTTGGAACTTGTCTCTTTTCTCCACTAATTCATTTTCATCCATTATTTTTTATAAATCTCCCATGTAGCTGCACACCCCTCTCATCGTTTTTCTTCATGAAATCCATAACCCGCTCTGTTTAAATGCAACCTATCCTTTCCTTTTTATTTGCAAGTTTTTAAATATCATATGTGTGATTTTCATTTGGATTATCTCCTCTCTTTCATCACTGACATCACATGCCAACTGTGTTGGCACAAATTAGCAACTTCATATGGATAAATGTTATTTTTTTTTATGGATAATTAGCAATTTCCTATGAATAACTATTCTTGTTTTATTTGACTATAAGCTAACTAAGAAATTTCTCTGATTTTTCCTTAAATGCCCCTTCTTTTCTTTTTTAGATTAGTTTTTTGCTTTATTTGATAAGCTTTCTTAGATAAGCTTTAGTCTTTAAATAAAATTTTGCTTTATGGCATAGGCTAATTCTAGTTGAACTCCATGCTTTATATTAGAACTTGGGTTACCTCATTCTTTGCATTGCTCTATATAAAGCAATGGCTCTTTGTATATTTAAACATGCACTCCCATTTGATATATAGAATACAATTTATTCTAGCATATTTTTCTATCATACTTTCATTATCTTTCATTGTACAATTTGTGTAAGTTGCAACTCAACTAGAATTCCTAAAAATTATCGCAAACCACACCCTCTGTAATCTCATTAATCTATATTTTGTGTGGTGCCCTCTCTTACCTTCACGACTCCTCTCTTAGACTACCTAAATTCTCTTTGATTTTTCTTTGAACATTTATTTCTTTTAACCTTACACTACCTCCCAAATGCCTCTCTTCCTGAAAAACAATAAATTAAATAATGGATTTTTCTTTTCATTTTTCTCTGATTGCTTCTATCTACCTCACATGAAATAGAAGGGACAAAATTTAATTATTTGTAATTCAAACTCTAGAGCCAAAGTGATAGACTGGAAACAAAATCAAATTCCACTATCACATGAACAATCACTCATCACCTTGGAGATATTTGTTCCATGAAGAAAATATGTCAAAATTGTGCCTGTCAATGAAAGACATGAATATTTTATTTTGATGCCACAACCATTAAATTGATCTCCAAACAAATACGTGCAAATTGAGATAAATTTCAAAGTTTGACATTTTGTCAATCAATGATAATAATGTTGATTGATCGCTTCACTATCGCTAACCTAAAAAATGCAAAAAATTATATTGAAAAGTTTTTTTTGGCCAATGCAATCACCTATGGGCCTAAATGTTATTGGATCAACTTGTATCATAGTGCTTATTATAAATGATGACACATACTAATTTTTGCACCTTTTTTATTTTGTAGGTTTTACATGGAACACTCATTACAAGAATGGTACAAAATTCATTGTCCATATCTTTATCTTTTGAGTGTAAAAATATTTAATTTCCACATTGACTATACTTATTTTACTTTTGCATGCTTTTTGATAGTAGTTCACATGCACATAAATGTTGGGGGAAATTATAATAATGAGAATTGGATACTCGTTCCCTTTTACCTTATGTTTTGGTCCCACGTTGATTAAAGGGACCTTTATGCTATAAAAATTCAACAAGTAACAAAAAATGTTATGTGGAATTTTGTTCATGACATTATCTTATCCTATCTTATCCTATCCTATCTACATTCAAATTAATTCCAAAAATTTGGTCTCCGCCCCTATGTGTCTCATTTGATACTTTGGATCAAATCCACACATGCATAATTGACTTGGCTCATTTCTATTGTTTAACTCTAAACTCAAAACTTTTAGAACTCAAGATTCAACTTCCATTACTTAATTTGTTAGAATATGTCAATATTAAGTAAATATATAAATCAAATCTACTTGTTACTTTTACATTAGTAGATAATGTCAAAACATGTCACATTTATAGTCCATAAAATTCGACAAATTAAGTAATAATGATGAAGTAGAAAAGAAAAACATCACATAAAGATTAGTATAAAGAATATATAATAACAACAAAATAATTCAAACATATTAAAATTCTACACAATTCACCCAACTAATTTTATAATTTCTTCTAAAAGCTATTGGCCAGCCTATTAAACCTATGAGCCCAATGTTTAGTTTATTCCATTAAAACATTAATACCTGATAATGCATTGGAGATTACGCGTACTGTAAATCATACCACGTGCTTTCGTTCGAAAAGTAATGAGACTGGGCCGAGTCTTCCATCCTTCGTTATTTTCTTAGTAAAGGCTTGACTCTGGGTGGTAACGAAAGTTCCACAGCCGATCCGAGTTCAGACAACTAGACGATGCGAAGGGTTGTGTCAAACAAACCATTCAATACGGCAGAGAGACTGCCATTATTACGTAAGAACATAAAACCAACGTGCTCTGAATGGGAGCTGTCAATTCCTGAGCTGCAGGTGTTTTCCGAGGACATTGCCTTGTAAAGATTTTACCGGGTTATGCATCCTAACAAGTCACCGTTCCCCATGTCAGCCTCCATATTATGGCATTTTCAGCTAATTCAAGTAGGAAAAAGTCGCTGTCGTGACTTCTCTGGGTCTCGATGTTCTGAACTAGTTTGGTGTAACTGCAGGTTCCTGGAGGCGTAGGGAATGAGGGGTCCTCGCTGTAAAACAGAGAAAAAGTTTGGATTAATAGGGGCAGAGGGCATGTCTCAAGAGCATACGCAGAGAAGTCATAGAAGGATCAGCGTGGATTCTTTGGATGGCGAGGGCAGGAAATGGCAAGGAAGGGCGTCCAATTCAAGTGAGTTCAGAGCAGCAAGTCAGGACAAATGTTGAATTCTGTGGATCTGACATTTCAGCTGATTTTCAGTACTATTTAAATTATTAGGTTTAATGGTCAAAGAACCAATGATAATTTTACACAATCAATATTTAATTTTACATTTCAAATTAAGTTGAGATGATCTTATTTCAAAGACAACAAATACAAAATTTTGATTATGTTTGGAAATTCACATTCTTGATAGGATTTTCAACATTCAAATGCCAATGGGTTTTATATCTATAGACTGACTAGAACTACAATTGAATCTTTATAATTATATCTTAAATGAAAATTGTAATGCCCCGTCTTAATAACCTAAGAACGTTGCAATTGTGTTATAAAGGTGTAATAATTTTTTTTTTTTTTAAGTTTAATTAATTGCATAGATTCTTAGGTTAAGCGACGTTACACTACTTTGAGTTGTCCATAAGCGACTTAAGTATTTCGCATTGCACATAATAAATCATAACATAAAATAAACATTGCATAATAATAAATTTCCATTCAAGATATAATAAAGTACAAACATGTTTTCCATACATTGCATTGATATGATATTACAATACTCATCCAACTTGATGAGGTAGTTCAATGATAGTTACAAATACAATTACATTGTTCAACTCTTATACATTTGAGGGATGTTTTCAAATACAAGTTTACAATATACAATGATAAAAGTACAGAAGAAATCCATGTGCGAGCTCTCCATCCATGAAGCTCTCAATCCTACGATCAAACTGGGGACCCAACGGAGTAAGGTGCACGTTCCACCCAACCATGTGGTACCCGTAGGTCCACCCCCCGTGCTAGGAGATAGTAATAAGGTTACCTAGACCTAATCTACTAACCCTAGACACTAGTACATACAATCTATTGGTTACATCGCTTCCAGATTTTGACAATTGATTGAAACACAAACTCAAGGTTGACTGTTATTTTAGGTGGAGTGTCATCACAACGGTGCAAAGGTTACCCTGGTGTTTCTTCCTAGGTTCCGGCCCCCAATCCTTGGGTTACCCTGGTAACCTCTTACAAAACCCGGCCCCTAATGCATACAGTTGCGGAATCGAATGTCTCTTAATGGAACAAGACATCGATTAGTCATTCCAGGCCTTCTCATCTTACGCTCATGACTGAAAAAGCTCAAGAGTCATAAGAGAGGCATAAGCATCTTGTTAAATGTTTTAGATCTAACTACTGTGTCATTTAATTATCACTGAGTTAATAACTACTTGTAAGTTACCCTGACACCACTTTGTGTGTTGGCCCTTACAAATAGCCACTCCCCTAAACATAACTAAAGAATCTAAATTAACAAGGCTAGGGTTTACATAGTGCACAAAAGATCAACACATGACTGCCAAAATCACCACAATAAAGGTCTCAAAATCATTTACAAAATTCAGTGCACTACCCTAAACTTGTTCAATCGCATGAATTCAAAATCAATTTCACCCCCTTAATAGATTGATACTGGAAGACTTAAATCTTTGTAAAAAAAAAATTCTCTTCCCCTCACATTTATTCCAAAAAAAATAAGACATCTGAAATCAAATACAAATCTATTTTGGGATATATATTAAATCCAAATCAGACAATAATGATATAGGAAGGGTTTATTGTTAATAGTTCTTAAACAACATAACAGTTCTCCATACACTAAATTAATATTCTCATCAAATTCATAAAATGCATATCTACGTAAATAACAATAAACTTAATTTTCTTTTTTTTATTTACCCAATTATACTTTTCCACATAATTCTTTAAATTAACTATTCAGAGAAATTTATACATAATGTATATATATATATATATATATATATATATACATTTATACATATATTATATATATATATTATGCATATATATAATACATATATATATAATATATATATAAATAATGTATTGCTAAATAATTAAAATACCCTGGTTCGAAATTCACCAAAGATTAAATTTCTTTTAAATCAAAAGGTCGAACGCGGGTTTACAAACACCCGTTTCCTGTCAGGCGAGGGTTTTTTTAATCAACAACTACAGAATAAAGACTGTATGGGAAGGTGGCGGTGAGACTGCCGCCGCTGCCAGTAAGGGCAGCGTCGGCTGTCTCACAGCCTTTGCAGCCCTCCCGTATGGGAAGGCGGAAGTGAGGCTGCCACCACTGCCTGTAAGGGCAGTGTCGGCTGTCTCACAGCCGTCGCTCCCATTTGGGACGGCTGTGGGGCAAACCCACGGCCTTCCCTTATGGCATTGTGACAAAATTTCAACATTTTAAAAAGGAAAACCAGAAAAATAATGAAAAATCTAAAACTACATATTTCCAGTTTTTTCACATGATGGAAAATGTTTCGATTTCCGTACGGCTTCTCAGCAATTGATAATATAATTCACTAAAGTATATATGTATATATATGCATAAATATATATATATATAAAACATATATATACATATATACATATATATATATATATATATATATATATATATATATATATATATATATATATATATATATATATATATATATATATATATATATATATTTATGTGTATATATATAATAATAACAAAAATCACTGTAACAATTCACAGGAAAAAGAAGGAAATATTTTCTTTATGAATAAATTTGGTTTCCAAAATATTATATACAAAATAATAATAGTAATTTCTAATAAAATAATTCTTTTTCAACAAGATTCTCCAAAAACTTCTTTTCTCAAAACAACTAAGAACAAATATTTTACTATATAATCTGAGCATAAAACTGTTTCTTTTAAATTTTCTTTCAATATTTTCCCCTAATCTTGATTCTTGAAACTTGAATAACTAACAGAAAGTTTTACAAAAGAATTTAAATAAAAACAAGAGAAATACCTAATGCCCTGTGTTTGAAGATTTGTCTGTTGAAGTGTAACCTCTGCCTGTAGAAAGCAAATCCCAAAAGCTTCTCCAAGAAAATCCTGAGATCCACAAAATATCCAACCAAACAAATCTACCAGGAAAGAAAAAATTCCACAAAGAAATAACAACCCCAAAGAGATAACAACTTCTAAGAATATAAATTTTGCACAGTAAAGAAATTTTGCTAGCTCCCAGAAAATTTCCCCGAGGCACTTGAATAACCCCGTGCAAAATCCCAGATCCTCAATAACCTTCATGAAATTTTTCAACAACCCCAATGTAATTATGGCACTCATACAGATGTCGAGAAGTTGTTGAGAAAATATCTTCTCCACTTCTCGGCAATTTTGCCATTCAAAAATTTGCATGAAATTTAATTAATTTATTTAAATTTAAATTTTAAAACTCAATTCACATGCATCTTATTTTAATTTATTTATTATTTTTTTTAATTTTCTAATTCACATCCATATTCTATTTTATTCTATTTTGATTTTAAATGCAATATAATTTACACACTAAATAATTTAATTTAATTAATTAGTTTATTTAATTAAAATGGTTAAATCTTTTTAAAACCAACCATTTAACCAAATAAGCTAATTAATGCATTAACCTATCAAGTAAGTAAATTTCAATCACATTTAAATATTAATTAAATAATAGTAAATAAAGCACAATAACTAACATTAGAATAAACCGATATTTACCTTTTCAAAACGATTTAACCAACAGAAATTACAATACAACCTATGACTCAAAATTGAAAACTGATAGTGTACTAAAACCAAGGTTAAAGACTAGACCAGGATAAACCTAACTACTATCTCCTGTTCAACATTTCCATTGAGTCTTGACACGCTCAGACCTGATTACATAGGTGGAGTCAATGTCATGTACCTGCAAATCCTGCAACCAAGCAAATAACGTGCATACATGTATATATATATAGATAAAGCATTAAGCAGACACACCGTGAGGAGAAAATCACAGATATCGCAGGGCACTCACAAGTGAGTGATGCGATTCTGTTCTCCACACCAATACACTTCACAGAAAACTGATGAAATAAATGTTGTTAGTCCATCATAAGCATGTGCATATCCATAAACAACTGAAAAGTAAACATCTACACTAAATCATATCATGTCTGAAAAGAATAACCATCAAAAAAAGTATCATAATGTCACAAAATAATCCACCATCACTCAAAACCAGCGATCAAAGTATCCAACAGAACATCATAAGTCTAATAGTATGAGAAAGCATCAATAGAAAGCATAAGCATAAACGGAGGGGTACTACATCCTCCCCCCCTAGGATCAGGCTTGCTCTTGAAAGCCTGCGAACAGATAGGGATAAAGTTCCCTCATGCGTGTTGCATCCTCCGAGGTAGCCGAAGCCTCATAGCTAGGATCCCATTGGACCCTCACCTGATCAATGTCTCGACCCCTAAGACCGAGCGTCCGGTTCTGAAGAATGGCCACGGGATCCAAAGCCAGCTGCCCGTCCTCTACCTGTAACACATTCCAATCAAGTACATGAGATATGTCGGGATGATATGGTCTAAGTACTGACACATGAAAAACATCATGAATACGAGACAAACTGGGTGGTAAGGCGAGTCGATATGCCATGGGACCAATTCTCTCTAAAATCTCGAATGGTCCTACGAATCGAGGCGCGAGCTTAGAGCCTTTTCTGTAATGGATTGGACTCTTTCGCAGTCACACTCGAAGAAACACTCTATCACCAACAGTGAACTATCGATCTATCCTATGTGCATCGGCATACTTCTTTTGCCTATCTTGAGCTGCAATCAAATGCTCTCTAATACGGTCAACCTGTTGCTCCATGTCACAAAGCATCTCAGGTCCAAGCAACACTGTATCCTCAAGTTGATCCCAACTTAATGGAGTTCAACAAGGACGACCATATAATGCCTGATATGGTGGCATACCTATGGAACTCTGATATCCATTGTTATAAGCGAATTCTACTAAGTACAAGTAATCCTCCCAACGTGATTGTTGGTCCATTACGTACATCCTAAGCATATCCTCTAATATTTGGTTAACTCTTTCAGTTTGACCATCAGTTTGAGGATGATAGGCTGAACTAAAGTTCAACTGTGTACCTAATGCACGTTGTAACGAAGTCCATAAGGCAGAAGTAAATACAGGATCTCTATCCGATATAATCCTATGAGGAATCCCATGTAATCTAACGATATCCTCCATGAATATCCTAGCTACAGATGAAGCATTATATGATGAATGTATAGGTGAAAAGTGAGCTACTTTAGTCAAACGGTCAACAGTTACCATAATGGCATCATGTCGACGTGATGACGTAGGTAACCCTACAATAAAATCAATGGATATAATATCCCATTTCCATTCAGGAATGAGATGTGGCTGCAATAATCTAGTAGGATGATGATTCTCAGCTTTAACTCGCTGGCATTCAAGACATCTCGATACGTAATCAGCAATATCACGTTTCATACCAGGCCAAAAATACAATTGCCAAAGATCAGCATGCATTTTCTTGACACCTGGATGAGCTGAATACGGAGCTCTATGAGCTTCAGTCATGATTAATGTACGAAGACTCTCTACAAGAGGTACATAAATGTGACCTAAATGTCGTAATATACCATCCGATTCTAGAACATAACCTTTAAATCGACCTTCTAAAGGTCTACCCGATTCAATCTCTGACTTCACTTCCTAATATAATCTATCAGTAGGAAGTGCAGCTACTATTTGACCTCTCAAATCTACTTCAAGAGTAGTAGTAGAGATCTCATGATGACGTCGGCTAAGCGCAACAGCCACTATGTTCTCTTTGCCTTGAACATATTTTACTTCAAAATCATACTCACACAAGAACTCCATCCACCGTCTTTGCCTTGCATTTAAGTTAGGTTGCGTAAAAATATACTGCAAACTACAGTGATTAGTATGAAGTTCGAAGCGATGACCTAATAGAAAATGCCTCCACTGAACTAATGCATGCACTACCGCAGCTAGTTCTAGGTCATGAGTAGGATAGTTTAATTCGTGGTCCTTGAGTTTGCGAGACTCATAGGCAGCCACATGCCCATCTTGCATCAAAACTGCTCCCAAACCTTCTAAAGATGCATCCGCACAAACTACGAAATCCTTAGTAGGATCAGGAACAATAAGTATAGGCGCATTAGTTAACTTTTTCCTTAAGAGTTTGAAAAGCCAACTGACACTGTTCTGTCCAAACAAATTTCTTCCCTTTCCTCTGAAGAGAAGTAATAGGATGACCTATTCTAGAAAATCCCTCTACAAAACGTCTATAATAGCCAGCTAACCCCATAAAACTACGAACTTCACCTACATTAGTAGGTGCGGGCCAGTCTACAATAGCTTGGATCTTTGAAGGATCCACAACAATACCTTTTCCAGATATCACATGTCCAAGGTATTTTATTTCAGATTGAAAGAAGTCACACTTCTTTAGGTTTGCATATAATTGATTTTCTCTTAAACATTGCAATACCTGCCTCAAGTGTTCTTCATGTTCCTTTATGTTCCTCGAATAGATTAAAATGTCATCGAGAAATACCAGGACAAAGCGATCAAGGTATGTATGAAATACACCATTCATTAAACTCATGAATACCGATGGTGCGTTTGTTAACCCAAATGGTACTACTGTGAATTCGTAGTGCCCATAATGAGTTCGAAAAGCAATTTTATGGATGTCTGCTTCAGCTATACATAATTGGTGATAACCAGATTTTAAATCAATTTTAGAGAACACATTAGCTCCCTTAATTTGATCAAAAAGATCATCGATTCTAGGCAAAGGATAATGATTCTTAATCGTAACCTTGTTCAATTGACGATAGTCAACACACAACCTAAGAGATTCATCCTTCTTCTTTATGAAGATGACAGGTGCTCCCCAAGGGGAAACACTAGGATGAATAAAACCCTTTTCTAAAAGTTTCTCTAACTGAATACGAAGTTCCTCTAATTCCTGAGTCGTCATTCTATAAGGAGCTCTAGATATAGGCTCAGCTCCAGGAACTAGGTCAACTCTAAAGTCAATATCCCTTTTCGGTGGCATTCCAGGAATATCATCGGGAAACACATCTGTGAATTCCCTAAGAATAGGATGATCATCAAGAGATACCTCTCGACTCTCACCCTCATCTAAATCAGTAATTGTTGTTGCAAATAGTTGACATCCCTGACGAAGACATCTCTTTAATTGCATAGTAGATATCATCCGCAAAGAGATAGGTCTTTGAATACCTACAATTTCTACTTTCACACCTAAATCATTATTACAACTAACCATCTTAAGTCGACAGTCAATTACAGCATGATGAGATGCTAACCAATCCATACCTAGTACTATATTGTATGATCCTAAGGGTGTAACATATAAATCTACTAAGGTCGTTAACGTACCCATTTTAAGTTCACAATCTTGCACTAAGTTATCTACTGCTACTTTCACCCCAAAGGCAAATTCAACTTGCCATTTACCACCTTGCTTTACCACCACAAGACCACAACAGTCTACAATGGTTGGTGAAGTAAAGGAGTCAGTGGCTCCAGAATCAAAAAGTATAGATACATTAACACCATTTAACTTACCTGAAGTTTCAACCACCGTATTCTGGTGATCGGCTTGGTGGTCATTAACCGCTACATATACTGTATGTGCTCATCCTGCATTGCCCACTGTAGGATCTAAAACTGTAGGTCGAGGCCCATAACCAGTAGAACCTCTCATCGGACATTGCCTAGCTATGTGCCCATGCTGCCCACAAGAATAACAACCTGTGCCTGTGCCTCTACCAAATCCTCTGCCACCTGAAGGTGCATTGGATTGCTGAAAACTACCCCTACTGACGGTAGACTAAGCACTCTACGCAGGTTGATCCTGCCTATTGCGCTTATTGTGCCACTAGTTACGACCCTTTCCTGACTGAGGATTGTTTTGTTGTTGTGGTTGAGGGTTATTGTTCTTTTGAGGTGTTCTTTGTTGCTGCCCACCCTTTGTGGGTGTCTGTTGGTTCTTGGAAGAACCACCTGTCTGTGCCTGTCCACCTCATGGACTAAAACCTGCTGCAGGAGCACTCCCAATCTGCACTCCTGTGTTCCCACCTAAAGCCATGATAAGGTTCTCCTCAACTATGCGAGCCTTCTCCACTACGACTTCCATAGTCTTTGGCTCAAAGACTCAGACACCACCACTGATACGGGTGTTTAAGCCCCTGATAAAATGTTGTACTAGCATAGGCTCATCATCGCTAATACCAGCATACTGCTTGAGTTTGTAGAACCTACATTCGTATTGCTCTACAAAAAGAGCTAACTGGCGTAGATCATGCAACTCGTCAGCCCTACGCTGCCTCCAGTGTTCCGAAAGGAACCGAGCTCTGAACCTCTCGAGAAACATCTCCCAAGACATAGAACCAATATCTATATGGAGCTTCTGCTCCTCTAGGCGCCACCAAGTAGAGGTGAATCCTCTCAAGTGCATAATAGCGCATTTGGCACGGGTATTGCTACCGTAAGGGTGCATGGAAAAGCATCTACCCAAATCTAGTAGCCAAGTCTCAGCCTCTAAACCTCCTCCTGAACCATCAAAGGTAGGAGGACGTGCTCTCAGTAGATCCCTCATGTGGCCAGCAATGATAGCATCCTGATGTGCTGTGTCATCTACTCTCCTAGGGGATCTATCCCTCTCTCTCACAACCTCCTGCTCATCTACCTGTCTAGCTCCAAGACGAGCTAGGACCTCCTCTAAAAGTGGACGTATCTAAGAACCCTATACTACCGACTGTTCGGGATTCTGTCCCTTAGTTCTCTGACCCATCTATTCTGCTTGGTCACTATGGTGAGGGCTAGGAGGGGGAGTAACCTGAGGGATTGGCCCACGGCCTCCACCTCTACTTCTACCACGACCTCTTCCTCCTCACCTAGGCATATTCCTACACATAACAATTTCAAGTCTTAGATACTATTCAACCAAGGTTATCAGTTGCGACACTACATACTAGGTCAACCTAATGGGCTCTAGATTACCCAGAGCATCGAGTGTTTGTAACCTTGGCTCTGATACCAATCTGTAATGCCCCATCTTAATAACCTAAGAACATTGCAATTGTGTTATAAAGGTGTAATATTTTTTTTTTTTAAAGTTTAATTAATTGCATAGATTCTTAGCTTAAGCGATGTTACACTACTTTGAGTTGTCCATAAGTGACTTAAGAATTTCGCATTGCACATAATAAATCATAACATAAAATAAAAATTGCATAATAATACATTTCCATTCAAGATATAATAAAGTACAAACATGTTTTCCATACATTGCATTGATATGATATTACAATACTCATCCAACTTGATGAGGTAGTTCAATGATAGTTACAAATACAATTACATTGTTCACCTCTTATACATTTGAGGGATGTTTTCAAATACAAGTTTACAATATACAATGATAAAATTACAGAAGAAATCCATGTGCGAGCTCTCCATCCATGAAGCTCTCAATGCTACGATCAAACTGGGGACCCAACGGAGTAAGGTGCGCGTTCCACCCAACCATGTGGTACCCGTAGGTCCACCCCCCATGCTAGGAGATAGTAATAAGGTTACCTAGACCTAATCTACTAACCCTAGACACTAGTACATACAAACTATTGGTTACATTACTTCCAGATTTTGACAATTGATTGAAACACAAACTCAAGGTTGACTGTTATTTTAGGTGGAGTGTCATCACAATGATGCAAAGGTTACCCTGGTGTTTCTTCCTAGGTTCCAGCCCCCAATCCTTGGGTTACCCTGGTAACCTCTTACAAAACTCGACCCCTAATGCATACAGTTGCGGAATCAAATGTCTCTTAATGGAACAAGACATGGATTAGCCATTCTAGGCCTTCTCATCTTATGCTCATGACTGAAGAAGCTCAAGAGTCATAAGAGAGGCATAAGCATCTTGTTAAATGTTTTAGATCTAACTACTGTGTCATTTAATTATCACTGAGTTAATAACTACTTGTAAGTTACCCTAACACCACTTTGTGTGTCAGCCCTTACAAACAGCCACTCGCTTAAACATAACTAAAGAATCTAAATTAACAAGGCTAGGGTTTACATAGTGCACAAAATATCAACACATAACTGCCAAAATCACCACAATAAAGGTCTCAAAATCATTTACAAAATTCAGTGCAATACCCTAAACTTGTTCAATCGCATGAATTCAAAATCAATTTCACCCCCTTAATAGACTGATACTGGAAGACTTAAATCTTTGTAAAAAAAAAAAATTCTCTTTCCCCCACATTTATTCCAAAAAAAAAAAGACATCTGAAATCAAATACAAATCTATTTTGGGATATATATTAAATCCAAATTAGACAATAATGATATAGCAAGGGTTTATTGTTAATAGTTATTAAACAACATAATAGTTCTCCATACACTAAATTAATATTCTCATCAAATTCATAAAATGCATATCTACGTAAATAACAATAAACTTAATTTTCTTTTTTTTATTTACCCAATTATACTTTTCCACATAATTCTTTAAATTAACTATTCAGAGAAATTTATAAATAATGTATATATATACATACATTTATACATATATTATATATATTATGCATATATATAATACATATATATAATATATATATATAAATAATGTATTGCTAAATAATTAAATACCCTGGTTCAGAATTCACCAAAGATTAAATTTCTTTTAAATCGAAAGGTCGAACGCGGGTTTACAAACACCTGTTTCCTGCCAGGCGAGGGTTTTTTTTTAATCAACAACTATAGAATAAACACTATATGGGAAGGTGGCGGTGAGACTGCCGCCGCTGCCTGTAAGGGCAGCGTCGGCTATCTCACAGACTTTGCAGCCCTCCCATATTTGAAGGTGGCAGTGAAGCTGCCGCCGCTGCCTGTAAGGGCAGCATCGGCTGTCTCACAGCCATCGCTCCCATTTGGGATGGCTGTGGGGCAAACCCACGGCCTTCCCTTATGGCACTATGACAATATTTCAACATTTTAAAAAGGAAAACTAGGAAAATTATGAAAAATCTAAAACTACGTATTTCCAATTTTTCACATAACGGAAAATGTTTCGATTTCCGTATGGCTTCTCAGCAATTGATAATATAATTCACTATAGTATATATGTATATATATATGCATAAATATATATATATATATATAAAACATATATATATATTTATGTGTATATATAATAATAGCAAAAATCACTGTAACAGTTCACAGGAAAAAGAAGGAAATATTTTCTTTCTGAATAAATTTGATTTCCAGAATATTATATACAAAATAATAACAGTAATTTCCAATAAAATAATTCTTTTTCAACAAGATTCTCCAGAAACTTCTTTTCTCAAAACAACTAAGAACAAATATTTTACTATATAATATGAGCATAAAACTGTTTCTTTTAAATTTTCTTTCAATATTTTCCCCTAATCTAGATTCTTGAAACTTGAATAACTAACAGAAAGTTTTACAAAATAATTTAAATAAAAACAAGAGAAATACCTAATGCCCTGTGTTTGAAGATCTATCTGTTGAAGTGTAACCTCTGCCTGTAGAAAGCAAATCCCAAAAGCTTCTCCAAGAAAATCCTGAGATCCACAAAATATCCAACCAAACAAATCTACCAGGTAAGAAAAAATTCCACAAAGAAATAACAACCCCAGAGAGATAACAACTTCTAAGAATATAAATTTTGCACAGTAAAGAAATTTTGCTAGCTCCCAGAAAATTTCCCCGAGGCACTTGAATAACCCCGTGCAAAATCCCAGATCCTCAATAAACTTCGTGAAATTTTTCAACAACCCCAATGTAATTATGGCCCTCATACACATGTCGAGAAGTTGTTGAGAAAATATCTTCTCCACTTCTCGGCAATTTTTCCATTCAAAAATTTGCATGAAATTTAATTAATTTATTTAAATTTAAATTTTAAAACTCAATTCACATGCATCTTATTTTAATTTATTTATTATTATTTTTAATTTTCTAATTCACATGCATATTCTATTTTATTCTATTTTAATTTTAAATGCAATATAATTTACACACTAAATAATTTAATTTAATTAATTAATTAATTTAATTAAAATGGTTAAATCCTTTTAAAACCAACCGTTTAACCAAATAAGCTAATTAATGTATTAACCTATCAAGTAAGTAAATTTCAATCACATTTAAATATTAATTAAATAATAGTAAATAAAGCACAATAACTAACATTAGAATAAACCAATATTTACCTTTTCAAAATGATTTAACCAACATAAATTACAATACAACCTATGACTCAAAATTGAAAACTGATAATGTACTAAAACCAAGGTTAAAGACTGGACCAGGATAAACCTAACTACTATCTCCCGTTCAACATTTCCGTTGAGTCTTGACATGCTCAGACCTGATTACATAGGTGGAGTCAGTGTCATGTACCTACAAATCCTGCAACCAAGCAAATAACATGCATACATGTATATATATATAGATAAAGCATTAAGCAGACACACCATGCAGAGAAAATCACAGATATCGCAGGGCACTCGCAAGCGAGTGATGCGATTCTGTTCTCCACACCAATACACTTCACAGAAAACTAACAAAATAAATGTTGTTAGTCCATCATAAGCATGTGCATATCCATAAACAACTGAAAGTAAACATCTACACTAAATCATATCATGTCTAAAAACAATAACCATCAAACAAAGTATCATAATGTCACAAAATAATCCACCATCACTCAAAACCAGCGATCAAAGTATCCAACAAAACATCATAAGTCTAACAGTATGAGAAAGCATCAACATAAAGCATAAGCATAAACGGAGGGGTACTACAAAAATTGGTCTTTAAGCTAATTAAATAAAAAAATATAATTATATATAAATTATTTGAAAAATTATATGTGAGTTGTAGACAAAGTGGAATAAAATGGAGTAGATTAGACAATATTAAACAATAAACATAATTATGTTATAAATAGCGATAAATGAGGAGAGATGATATTTAAATTGATGACCAAAAAATTGACTATCAATTGATGAAGCTAATGAAGTTGGCACACACTAATGTACATGGATAAGAATTAGAATATTCTTCTATGTTGTGTTATGGGTTGCCTTTGTGACTCTAGATCTAGTTTAAAGCTACCAACTAAATTTATAAATACAAACTCAGCATTTGACGCTTTTAGAAAAGTTTCCTATGAATTCCCTAAAAAGTAGACTACTAGATATCTATATTTTTCAATCACACTATTATTGTTTTTCTATCATGGGGGTAGTATTAAAAGATGCCTTGATGGTCAACAAGCTTGGAGCATGCTCATGGACTCTAGAATGATTTTTTCAAGTGATTCACTTACCCTAGGATGAGTACGATCAAATATAATAAGTCATTTGCCTAATTTGAGTGTAGATGTGAATGATTGTTCATTTGTGATCCCCCAATGCTAAACAATTATAGAAAAATCACATTTGATGATTCTCCCTTGATATTGGATGATTAAAATGAATGTAATAAAATTATTTCTATACATAAACATCACACCAAATCACAACTCACTATGCATAATCTCATTGGGAGCAAAATGTAAGCTAGGGCTAGCCAATTAAATTTTTATTTTGATTTTACAATTAAAAGGATCAAGATCATAATTATTATGATGATGTCATACCCATAAATATGAGTTTGGTCAAGCTTCCAAGTGGAAAGTGTGTTTGATATGGTTGGATTGTGTATAAGGATTGAATTAGTGATAAGAATCGAGAAAATAAAACAAGTGGACTATGATTGTGTGCACATAGGCATTGTGATAAGTAATGTAGCATCAAAAATTGTACTCACATCAAGGTGAAAGTACAATTTCACACTTTATTTGAGACTTGCTTGAGTTATTTCACACTTTATTTGAGACTTGCTTGAGTAACCCTTGCATCAATGCATTTCAACATCCCTTAATTAGGTCCTAATTTTCAAAGTTATGTATTACATGGTCTTTTTATATCATTTTCTAAAAAAATGTATGTTCAAAACCTAAGAAAATATTTAAGAATTTTCTCCTTGCACCTTAAACTTTGGAAAATAGGGCTGGGACCTAGTCACCTAGGGTGACTTAGTCCCCCTACTTTGCCTCCAAAATTGAATATGTCAAGCACAACAATCTATTAGTTGAATTTCAAATGTACAATACCAGACATCAAGATCTAATTTTTGGGAAATTGGATTAAATGCCTATAAATACCTAGTATTTTTACCATTTGAAAACTAATTGAAAAAATTAGAGAAAGAGAAAAAGCAATAGATCATTGTATTCCACCAAATACATTTTAATTTACATATTTTCAATCATATTTTCAGATTTGTTCAAGTCTCATTCAATGATTGGAGTTTAATGACAATAGAAAGGCATGATGGATTCTAGGTTTGGAAAGTTCTCTTGGCCACTTTCTGTGACCTAATGATTGATTTCCTAAGTGTTCTTATCTTCAAGATTCATTCTACTTGTTTCCCAAGACACAGTATCTTTCTGTTTGATATTTACTTAGAGTATTTGACTTTCTCTTAGGTAGATCTTGTCATTTGTCATATAGGAATCATTTTCTAATGCACTTGAGTAGGGTTTCATGCATTTTAGTTCATAACAACCTAAGATACACTTAATGTTATAGTACACATAAAGTTATCAATCAATTTATAAGCTATTTGTGGAGGTAGAAATACCAAAATAGCAGTTTAACTAAGGAAAAATCCTATATAACTACCCTCCCACCATTTTATTTATAGATTTATTGTAGTTATAGATCTAAAGATGGAAATTTGTAGAGTAGGAATCAAAGGGCAGACAAAGAATTACAACTCCAAGTTTTTAGATCGAGAACAATCCTACAAGTACATAATCACCCAAGGCAACTCGTTCCAGCAAAATCAACTTCAAACTTATAGGATAGGTGCACAAGACTCTACCTTTTTCAGATCTATTGTTATAATTTTTTATTATAATTTCTTAGTTGTCAAGATCTTGCATTTACAATTTAGGGCTCATAGTTTAAAAATGTATGAATGAGGGATACTTAGCCTAAAACAAAGAAAAGTTTTGGATTAATGGGGGTAGAGGACAAGTGTCAAGAGCATACATAAAGAATTCATAGAATGATTTGCATGGATTATTTAGATGCAGAGGAAAAAAAATGTCAAGGAGGGGCATCCAATTGAAGTGAGCTTAGACTAGCAAGTCATGTGAAAGGTTGAATTATGTGGATTTGACTCTCCAGCTAATTTTTAGTTCTATTTTACATTATTGGGTTTAATGGTCAAATAACCAATGAGAATTTTACACAATGAATATTTAATTTTATCTCACTAAATTATGGCTAAAATTAGTTTGGGATAACCTTATTTCAAATATAAATAGTAAAAAAAATTAATTATGTAACTTGGAAATCCACTTTCATGATTGGATCTTCAACAGTCAGATTCCAATAATTTTTATATCTATAGACTTACTAGAACTGCAATTGAATCTTTATAATTATATTTGAAATTAAATTTGGTCTTTCAGCTAGTAAAATAAACAAATATAATTACATATAAATTATTTGAAAAATTAAATGAGAGTTGTAGACAAAGTGGAGTAAAATGGATTAGATTAGACAATATTAAACAATAAGTATGATTATGTTATAAATAACAATAAATGAGGAGAAATCATATTTAAATTTATGTCCAAAATTGGAGTATCAATTAACAAATATTATGAAGTTGACACACACTAATGTACATGTATAATAATTAGAATATTCTTCTATTTTTTGTTATGGATTTCCTTTGTAGTTCTAGATCTAGTTTATAACTACCAATTAAATTTACAAATACAAACTCAACATGTGATGATTTAAGAAATTTTTTCTATGAATTCTCTAAAAAGTAGGCTACTCAATATTTATATTTTTCAATCACTCTTATTATTTTTCTCTCAAGGGGTAGTATTTAAAAACACTTTGATGGTCAACAAGATTTGAGCTTGCACATGGTCTCTAGAATAGTTTTCGGGTGATTCACATGCCCTAAGATGAGTGTGATCAAAGATACATAATCATTTTCCTGATTTTAGTGTACATGTGAATGATTGTTCATTTTTTATCCCCCAATGCTAAGAAATTGCAAAAAAATAACCTATGATTTTCTCCCTAGCTGATCCTGCAATACTAGTTTACAATTTTAAATTATATAAACCATGAGGAATTTGAAGATGATGCAAACTAGTGATCTCTAAATTTTTTTCCATAGATTCTAAATACATATTTTTTATTTTTTTTTGAACCAAACTATATTTCTTTTTCCATCTCCTTTGAAAACTAGTTTTTAGTAGTAAACACCATTTTTAAAGAGTGATGTTCACCATAAACAAAATAATTTTTTTTCTATGAAGGCTAAAATTCTATATTTTTTTAATTTAGCTTTGTAACTATGGTATCTAGCATGTTCATTTGGTTTCATAGTGTTTTATTGAATATTTTTATTAATTAAGTTTCAAAGTCAAACTAATTATAATTTAGACATAGGCAGCCTATATATAACATAACTTTTTTTGTATGCATCAAAATTCTCTTTTTTTCCTAGATCAAGGACATCAATACCTAGCACAAACATATTTTTCAGATTTTTTAATTTTATAATCTACTATTTTTCCACATGTGCAGAACAAAGAGCTCTTGATTTTCATGAAAAACCTATGTTTAATTAAACTAAAAAAAATACATGATGACAAAAAATATATTAAAATTATAATTGATGGATAGCTCATTCTTAGGATTACCATCATCTAGTTGGGTATGTGAATTTTCCTCCATTTTCATCCTTAGCCTAAGCTTGAAAAGGAAAAATTCTGCAAAAAAAATCTAGAGAGGGGGAAGGGAAAAAAAAGGGGGTTCGAACAAACCCCCCTTGACCCCTTCAAGCAAAGGTAGGTTCACTCAAACCCCCCTTTTTTTGCATTTTCCCCTTTTTCTTCCTTACAAAAAAATGTCAAAAATATATGACATCAAAAAGTGGTTCACTCAAAGGGGGGGTTCAAGCAAACCCCTTTTCTGGTTCATGCAAACTGCCCCTTCGAGCAAACCCCTTAAACCCCCCCCCAACCTTTTTTTCTTCTTTGGAGCATTTTTGCAATTTTCCTTCCTTAATGAAATTGTAAACCATTATTGTGGGTTTACCCCCTTGATATTGGATGATTAAAATGAATGTACTAATTTTTTTTTTTACATAAACATCACACTAAATTGCAATTTCTTGTGCATAATATCCTTGGGAACAAAACATAAGATGGGGCTAGCCAATTAAATTTTGATTTTGATTTTATAATTAAAAGGATCAACATCATAATTATGATGATGATGGCAAGCCTAGAAATATGAGCTAGGTTAGGATTCCAAGTGGAATGTGTGTTTCATATGATTGGATGATGGATAAAGATTGAATAAGTGATAAGAATCAAGAAAATAGGACAAGTAGACTAGGACTATGTGCACATAGGAATAGTAATAAGTCATAAGCATAAATATAGGTGGAAGTAATATATTGTATATCATCAGAATAACTATGTATAATAAAAAAATATATGTAGATATATAAATGCATTATAAATTTTCCCAAATTACCAACAAAACTAAAAGGAAAAGCCTTGAAATAAAATTTTAAAGTTATATCACACTTTAGGCCAACATAAGGGTTTTATTATAACTATTTCCCTCTAAGAAAATCACATGGACCATTCTTAATAAAGTTATGGTGAATGTTGTGATGCTTATGTGGATTCCAGTGTATTGACAAAAAGTGTTTCAACTAAAATTCTTTTAGTTAAAACTCTTTAACTTCTAGTTGTATATATATACATGTCTTCAAAATAAAAGTAGGCTAGTTTCATATGGCACTATCTTTCCCAAAACTATTTCACCAAATTGACATGTCACTAATTTTTCAATAGTTTAAAAAATTATTAAAACACTATCTTCCCAAAAACAAATATCATATTACATATATTTTATAGAAATTCTAAGAAAATCCTTTGGTAGATCAAAGAATCTAGATTTTAAAAATATATATTTTGATATTTAAATAGCTAGTAGTGTTTTATTTTTTTGTTTACTACAAGTAGGACATGAAATTTCAACATAGGGGTGACAAGAAATTTATAAAGTATACTAAATTTTATTTTTATTAATTATGAAAAATGTCATGCACTAGAGATAATCATTGCCAAAATGGTATAATTCAATTTTATTTATAATAAATAATCACTTGATATAAAGTGAAGACCTTTTGAAACTATTACATTCAAGTATTTACCTTTAAATATTTATTAAAATATATTTATCAAAGACTTGAAAAAAAAAATATTTACTAAAAATTCAAGATAGCTAAATGGAAATAAAATATTTAAAGAAAATAAATAAATATATTTAAATGGAGGAATGTTGACGTCATTTTATAACAATTAAATTGTGGCATTGATTATATACATACATATAGATATATGTATGTATGTTTGTATGTATGTATGTGTGTGTGTTTGTATGTATGTATGTATGTGTGTGTGTCTGTGTCATAGAAAAAAGGACCTCTTGCTTGACATGGAAATAATTCATGATAAATTGGACTTAATGAGGCATTGATTCAGGTGTTGTGAGGCATTTTATGCATCCACACTAGGTCTTGGACCCTTGCAAATTGAATAACATGCTTTTAATGATGTTTTGTAAAGTTGTTGTAAAGTGTTGTAAAGGACTTTCACACTTTTCTAGACTTAATGAATCTATTTCTCCCTAATTCAACATTATAAAATGTGTTTAATAACAATACTACATCAATCTAGAAGACTTATAGCTTAAATCTAATGTTAAACTAGTGTTGTAATGTTTCTTGTACATTCACATTGGTTCTTGTGCCTTTCTAGGCTGTGGACCTCATTTTAGTGTTGTAAAGTGTACTTAATCGTAGTTTCATATTGAATTTTGTTTCCCAAGCACTAATTAACCTTCACATCATCATTAATAGGCCCCTATTAACCCATATTGTGCATCCTAAGGCCATATTTGATAAAATACCTAACAAAGTTGCAATTTAAACCCTATTTCCTTATCTCCTTGCTTCCTAGTTGTAAAAATGGTCCCTATAGGACTGATTCACCATCCATGGTGAATCAGTCCCATCTAGGTGGGACCCATTTTACATGGGTGGTGAATGAGTCCCATTTGGCTCATTTTTGACCTTTGAGTGGGAAAAATTGAAATTTAAGTTTATTATTTTCACATGTCGCCCTTAGGGATCATTTTTTTTGGGAAAATAAGGTGAAAATACTATAAATATAAATATTTTAACCCTAATTAACATCTCTTATCATTCATTCATCCACCAATCTTCCATCTCAAGTCAAACAACTTAGGGTTTCATCATTGCAAGTCACCATGATATCAATTTTCAGACATTCAAGGGAAGATTCTTCATGTTTTGCTATAGACATCCAAGATCAAACATCATGGAAATGTAATAAACTCCATTGTTGCATGTTTTCTTACATTATTTCATTATTTTGGTTTAATTACCTAAAAGGGGTTTGACCAAGGCAAACTCCCATTCCCTAAAATTCAACATTTCTCTCTCTTGCCTTGTGTGTTTGAAGATTTAAGTCTCTTGGATGCTTGGAAATAATTAAGAATAAAGTTTCAAGGTTGCTTAAGTCTTCTCCTCATTCAAAAAATCAAAATATCAACAAAAACTAATTTTCAGGTTTAGAAATCAGAGTTTCAGAACTAGACACCTGTAGAGAATCAAAGTGCATATCAAGAGCTCTGAATTCCACCTTTGAATATTCAAAAATTCAAAAGCAGAATAATTCACCATGGGTGGAAAATGAGTCCCACTTCTAGGTCAGTTCTGATTTTTTTGCATTTTTAGATACCCTTTTGTCTGAAACATGTTTCAGCTTAGTTTTGCAAAACTAGGATGGGTTCACCTAGAATGGTGAATGATTCCCACTAGGCCTAAAAATTAGCATCAGTAGCATTCTTGAATCCATTTCTAGTCTTCATCTACATTCCAGGTGTACACTTTTAGTTTGGTTCAGTTTTATTTAGTTTTGCATTCATTTCTAGGTGATTTTGCATTACACAATGTGTTTTCAAACAAGTTATTTTCCTTTAGTTTCCTTTCATTAATTAATCAATCTTATTATTTTCTTTCATTCAAACATTGCATCTTGGCATATTACATCCATATTAAATCGAATTTGAATGTAGCATTCTCCATTTTGGTCCTTCTTTCTCCTTTAAGGAGAAAAACCCTTGAAGAGCTAGAAAGCATTAGGGTGCCAAAAATCTATGTTACCTTTTGGTGAACCTACTTTTAAGAATACCGTCTTGTCTAATTTGGAGTCCTTCATCATACATCTAGCTTGCATTGATCTTACATTAGGTCTTGCATGAATTCATTTGCATGCTAGGTTTCACATTTTGCATTCATAGAAAAGTGCATTTAGGTTGCATTTTTGTCATCTCAATTCATTTAAATTTTATGAAATTCTTCATTTTAACTTAGGTCTGCATTATAGAACTCAAAAAACTTAAAATTCATTATTTTTTTTTGAAAATTCTGAAAAAAGTCCATATTGGGACTCATTCACCACCTTGGGCGAATCAATCCCTTTTCACCCCTAAAACTACCCTTTAGAGAACTAAAAAACCCTACTTTTAAGCTTTTGTATGGTTCGTTTATCTACTTACATTAGTTAGCCAAGTTTCTGCAACATGCATTTCACTAGATCTCACTTAAAATAGCTCATTTCATGCATTGTTCCATTTTACATTTGCATTTTTCACATGTCATTCTTATGATTGGTGCATAGTGTAATAAAAAAATTACCTTGTTTCATATCTAAAAATTGTATTTCATTTTAATTAATTGCATTACAATTTCTCTTCTTTTTCATCATATCATGTTTTCTTTCAAACGATGTGGCTTTGATTTAGTTAAAAATGGATAGCATAAATACAACATTCCCTCTTATGAGTTCAATTTTGATTATCACAATGAGGAATTTAAGAAACAAGATCAAACCATGGACACAATCCTTAATCTTACATTGCCTATTTGTGAGAATGTTAATGTAGACAATTATAACCATCATACTTGTTTTCCTCTTGATACCTATCCTATTAGTGACAAAGGTATCTTGGTGAAGGAAGTTATAACTCTTGAGGGTCTTGATTGTCCATCTCCTCATTCCCCTTTGGAAGATGTTAGACAACAAGAACATGATATCATAGACACATTCTTAAACATCACCTTACCAAGTCTCCATGGCCATGACAATCAACCTTGTCCATCTCCTAATATCCCTTCTTGATGTAAAGAGGATAGGATGGTGTTAGAAGACATCCCTGTTACAAATCATGAAACCCTTGATCCTCCTTTCCCTAATGCTCCTCCCATTTGGGATAATCTATTTGATAACCATATCAGCCCTTCACTTGATGCCTCCCCCACTTGTGATGAGGCTACTTTACAAACCTCAAACTTGGATGAACATATTACAAGCTCTCCTAGTTAGGTAGATAATATGGTACAAGAGAATGAGACCTTAGAAACAACCAAAAGTAAAATAGAGTCTTCTTCTCCTCTCCCCACTATCCATCATCACACACATTCAACCATTAATAATTCCATTCATCACGATGAATTTAGTTTGGATGAACCAATCCTTAATTATCAAGAACACGAGGTTTGTTGTTATCCTAAACATTTTCCTTCTAGGGAGAATATCATCATACAAGTAAAATATAACATTGATAATAATATTATGCCCTTGAAAAGAGATGAAGAGCCTATGTTAGACTCTCATTCACTAAGGAATGTTAATATTACTCAACCTCAACTCATCCTTTCTCCCCCTTCACACAAACAAACTTAACCCAAACTTGAACTTACCCTCTACCCACCTCAAACTAATGTGTCAAAACAACTAAGTTATAATACCATTTCTCATACATATAACACTTGAAATAACCCACAACCAACCCCAACACCCTCACCTTTGCCTAATCCCATCCCCTCTAGACCTTTCTTACTAGGTATTCGTACTGTAAAGGAGTACAATCTTGTCAAACAACTAAAGAATGCCCGTACTAAGATATCATTATGGGACCTCATTCAAGCCTCCGCTCATTATCACAACATAATCCAATCAACCTTGCAACAAGTTCCTGACCCTTCTAATGTGCAACCCATTGACATAGAAGCCATAATCCAAGGAATAAATGTTGACAAATGTTGTGTTCCACCAAAATGAGCTCCCCTCTTTGGATGTGAAAAAAAATGATGCTTTCATGATCATCGCTCAATACAAAACAAAAGGGATCAAGGGATATCTTGTTGATACTAGTTCTACCCTTAATGTGTGTAGTGTGATCCTTTTGGATAGGCTTGGAATTGATCAATTAACCATTTGACCTGATTCTTTCTCTATTAAGGGATTTGACAATGTCAAAAAGAAACTGCTAGGGGTAATAAGTATGCCTCTTACCATTGGAGTGGTCACTTTGAATACACCAATCCATGTTATGACTTATGAACTTTCATGTAATCTTGTCTTAGGCAGATAGTGGATTCATGCCATGAAAGGTGTGCCTTCCACTCTCCGTCGCAAAATGAAATACATCTACAACAACACAGTCCACATACTTGACATTGATCCTGAACCTGATAGTGTCTTACAACTTGAGAAAAACAAAGAAAATTCCTTAAGCACATCAACACCACCTACACAAGTTGAACCTATTCAAAAAACAAAAAAACAATACATATTGAACAAGTCACAAAACCATCAATAGATGATTCAGATGACCTTTTGAAAGCATCCACCTCAACCACTTTAGACAAAGAAACAAACTACACAACAACCTTTGACAAACATAATAACGAACAACCACCCGATTCAAAAGCAATGCAAAAGATTTATTGAAACGGTTATGAGCTTATGAAACACCTTGGGTATCATGGAAAAGGATGTGGTGCTTGAGAAAAAGGTATTTGTAGCCCTATAGAGCTTGACACACAACAAACAACTCACAGTCTTAGATATTGTCATGTACTAGAGATCGTCAAGCCTTCACTCAACATCAACAATCTCACAAAACATACTCCTACATTATTCTTCACTACAAACCTCGACCTAGTGGTCTTGAACATCATCTAAACATGCAACAGAAAACTACACCTTTGGTTATTTTCAATGTCATCTCACAAGCCACTAAAGATTTTCCTTCAATAGATCTTCCCTCCTCATGTAGGAGTGAGAACAAAATATCACAATCTAGAGGAACTTGTGAAAGCATGACATCTACTACCAAGCAAGATGCATCTTTAACACCAACCACAAGGCCAACTTCTCCCATTGATCAAGAGGGTATCTTTTCAAGAGTCCTCCAAGATCACTTGATCACCCTCCCTGCTAGAACTCGAAAGAAATACTCTTACAAGACCTCATTTTGCACCTATCATAGAGTTCATGGTCACTCCACTAATGAATGTTAGGCTTTGAGTCACAAAATCCAACATTTTTAGGAGTTTGGTATGCCTCCCTCTGTGGGGAAACCTCCTTCCTCTAGTTGATATTGATTTTCACTCTAGAATGCATTTCATCAATCATTTCGGCTCACCCTTGTTTTGCACTCAGTGGGAGCAAGGGGATATGGAGCCTTGTCCTCGTCTGTCACTTGTGGTTGTGTCCTTTGGCTAGTTGTTAACCTCTCATGAATACATAAGATCAAGATTGGGATGTGGAAGGCATGCCTTAAGTTGGTTCGCATATGACATACTTCTCTTTTTCATGATGTAGCTTCTTGAAAACATATGACTTAACATAGGGCTTTCTAAGTAAGCTATCATGTCCTCTTCTTCTACTTTAAAGCAATTTCTCATAGTATGGGTACTCGTAACCACTTTAAAGTGGGGGCATACATTACCACTCACATTTCATTGTGCGATTTTATTTTTCTTGTGATCTCCTCTCTTGGATGCATCTAGCACAATGTTACCTAGGATGAGATCTTACACTTGTCCTCTCTTGGAAATGAAATGAGACCATTTCTACTTATCCTCTCTTGGAGACATTGAGAATGATGTTCCCTAAGATGAGACATTGTATGAAAAAATAAAAATCCCTTTGAACAATCCTTAACAATATTTTTTTATTAACAATGTCTATGAGTGTCAAGCATACAAAGTTTTGTTTACCTCTTAGAGCTCAAACCAAAATTTTCCTTTGTGGCACCTTATCAAAGTTATCATGAGGTATAACTTTGGTATGGTTGAGTGGGAAGCCCATTCTGAGGCATGACTTTCCTCATAGCCACCTTTGTGTTTGTGAGTGCATACCAACTAGCATATGTTTCTCAGCTTTTGGGCTTTCTCACTTGGCGGACAACCATGAGTTCCATCACCCCAAAGTGAGTACACATTTATTTTTTGAACAAACATCCTAGATCTGATCCACAACTAGTTGGACAAATGATTGAAGCTTAATCCACCTTTCCATTTTTGTCTTTCTCTTTCTTGCCATTGCATGATTATGTATCTTGATGGTTTAACTTAGGATCTTTGATCCTAGGGGCTTGTGCAACCTCCTTTGATCTTTTTCATTCTTTTTCATCTGCATTTGTACACTTGGATCTCTCTTGAATGTCTACTGTAGTGTGAGTTTGAAGCAAGTTCATCCTCACTAAATTGGGGGCTAAATGTGCCATAGAAAAAAGGACCTCTTACTTGACATGGGAATAATTCATGATAAATTGGACTTAATGAGGCCTTCATTTAGGTGTTGTGAGGCATTTATGCATCCACACTAGGTCTTGGACCCTTGCAATTTGAATAACATGATTTTATTAATGTCTTGTAAAGCTGTTGTAAAGTGTTGTAAAGCATTTTCACGCTTATAGACTTAATGAATGTATTTTTCCCTAATTCAACATTATAAAATGTGTTTAATAACATTATTACATCAATCTAGAAGACTTATAATTGAAATTTAATGTTAAAATAGTGTTGTAATGTGTCTTGCACATTCTCATTGGTTCTTGTTGCCTTTCTAGGCTATGTGGCCCTCATTTTAGTGTTGTAAAGTGTACTTAATCACACTTTCACATTGAATTATGTGTCCCAAGCCCTAACTAACCTTCAAATCATCATGAATAGGCCCCTATTAACCCATATTATGCATGTTGAGGCTATATTTGATAACATACCCAACAAAGTTACAATTTAAGCCCTATTTCCTTATCTCCTAGCTTCCTAGCTATCAAAATGGCCCCTGTGGGACCCATTCACCATCCAAGTTGAATTAGTCCCATCTAGGTGGGACCCATTCACCATGGGTGGTGAATGAGTCCTATTTGGCTCAATTTTAACCTTAGAGTGGGAAAAATTGATATTTAAGTTTGTTATTCACATGTCGACCTTAGGGATCCATTTTTTTGGGAAAATAAGGTGAAATGCCTATAAATATAAGTATTTTAACCCTAATTCACATCTCTTATCATTCATTCATCCACCAATCTTCCATCTCAAGTCAAGCAACTTAGGGTTTCATCATTGTAAATCACCAAGATATCAATTTTTAGACATTTAAGGGTAGATTCTTCATGTTTCACTGCAGACATCCAAGATCAAACATCATCGCAAGGTAATCAACTCCATTGCTACATGTTTTCTTACATTCTTTCATCATGTTGGTTTAATTACCTAAAAGGGGTTTGACCAAGGGAAACCCCCATGCCCTAACATTCAACATTTCTCTCTTGCCTTGTGTGTTTGCAGATTTAGGTCTCTTGGAAGGTTGGAAATCATTAAGAATCAAGTTTCAAGGTTTTTCAAGTCTTCTCTTCATTCAACAAGTCAAAATATCAACAAAAACTAATTTTCAGGTTTGAAAATTAGAGTTTTGGAAGTGAACACCTTTAGAGAATCAAAGTGCAAACCGAGAGCTCCAGATTCCACCTTTTAATATTTAGAAATTAAAAAGTGGAAGCATTCACCATGGGTGGTGAATGAGCCCTACTTCTAGGTCAGTTCTAAGTTTCCTACATTTTTAGATACCCTTTTGTCCAAAATAGTTTCCAGGTTAGTTTTGCAGAACTCGAATTGATTTGCCTAGAATGGTGAATGAGTCCCATCAAGCCTTGAAAATTAGCATTAGTAGAATTCCTAAATCCATTTCCATTCTTCATCTACATTCCAAGTGACACTTTTAGTTTGGTTCAGTTTTGTTTAGTTTTGCATCCATTTCTAGGTGATTTTTCATTACACAATGTGTTTTCAAACAAGTTGTTTTGGTTTAGTTTCCTTTCAGTAATCAATCAATATTATTAGTTTCTTGCATTAAAAAATTTCATCTTGGTATATTACATCCATATTTCATCCATATTGCATTGAATTTGAATGTAGCATTGTCCATTTTGGCCATTCTTTCTCCTTTTAGGTGAAAAACCCTAGAAGAGCTAGAAACGATAAGGGTGCCAAAAATTGTGTTGGACATTTCCTCTTTAAAAATTTGCATAGTTTTGAACTTTCATCCCATTAAGGATCCATTTTTTTATTCTATTTTCTCCCACTTTGAGTTGCATGGTAATCTCCATGTATGTGAACCAACAATTTTGGGGGTTGGCTATGTACTCTTGCACTCTTAAGGTTTTTCACCTAAAAGGAGAGAGATAGAACCCAAAAAATTTTGTGGTTCACTCAAACTAAAGAATGTATGATGTAATTATAACTAAATGCTATGATATAAATTCATCTAATTGATAAAATTTATTGATTATGAATGCAAAACTAATGAAATATGCAATGTTTCAAAACACAGTGTTATATGCATAAATGAACTAAAAACATAAACAAATGCAAACAAAAGTGAATGAGATTGAGAAGAGTGCACCTATAAATTGAATGTTAATTCTATAAGATTCTGGAAATTGGAAAAAATCATTGTTGATGACCAGTGGAACTCATTCACCACTGATGGCGAATCAATCCTCCTTTTGGTAAACTACCCTGAAACTGGTTTCCAATTGTTGGAAACTGAATTATGACAAAATAAAATTTTCTAGCCTGTAGGTGGGACTCATTTGCTATTGATGGTGAATTTTTTCTCCTACAAAATTCTACAAATTCAAGAGTCAATTCTACTGGTCCAGATCTACACTTGTCTTCTTGTCGAGTTGACTATAGAAAACGGGTTGAATGTTGTCTCCAAGCTTGAATTAAGGTTTGGTTCACTTGAATCACTTTGATGACTTGTTGACCACTTTTCAACACCTATTTCTTTTCGAAATCTGCCTACAAGACTTGCAAACACATATGTAAAGAGGGGAAAATTATGAAGGGTTAGAGTATAGGGATTTTCCTTGGTCAAATCCCACTTTGGTAATCAAAACCTTGATAAAGAAATAAAATTAAAAGAAGAAAAGAATGATGAATAAACAACATGCAAGTGTACAAAACTCACCAAATATTTTTTTTTGAAGTCTGAAGATATGTCAATGGCTGCTCCAAGATACTTGATATTTGCTTGATCAAATGATGTAATGATGCTTTGAATGCAAGAGTGCTAATGAGTGAATGAGATGAATGCTTGAATGAATTAGGTCTAAAATGGGTAGAAAAACACTTATTTATGCACACTTATGCCCTAATTACCCAATAATACAACATCATAGGCCGACATAAGGTCTTAATGAATAAAAACCCAAAAGAAATTTTGAATTATTTTGAATTTGAATCCAAGAGGGACTCATTCACCACCCATGGAGAATGGGTCCCACTTAAGGCTTTTAAGTGGGTTACAGAAATTAAGTTTTATTTAATGTTATTTTGTCAGGTTTACATTCAAAAATACACTTAAATCAGGCCTATAAGTGCATAAAAGGGCCAAATATAGGATAAGAAAGGTGTAATTAGTGATAATAAGCCTAGAAAAGCATGAAATCTTGTTACAAGAATTTACAACACTTTGAAATAGGAGTTGATAAGGAACAAAAAGGGAATATTTAGATGAATTATAAGAAGAGTCTAGAAAAGTGTAGAAGTGTATTACAACACTTCACCACACCTTCACAAGACATCATAATTTGAATATTAAAGACCTAATGTGAATATTTAAGTTGCATTGCAACATTAAATCAAAGAAAAATGAACCAAGAATCACAAGAAAAAAACCTAAATAACCATGAAAAATTCAATGATCCATTTTTATATGGTACAGTATGAATTGTGCATCTTTAATTATGATGCATTCTCAAACATGTGAAAATTAAATTTTTTAGATAGACAAACCTATAGTTTATAAAGTGTAAAGGTTCTCCTTCCATGTGTATTTTCTTGATGAATTATTATATTTTAGAGGATTTAAAATATAACATGAAAGATTTCTCACTCATGTGATAAACTAAATGCACAAAATGAATGTTTAGTGATTATGTATCCCCTTTACTTGATTGTAGATAAAGTGCAACTAATTTAAGAAAGATATTTTTATACTTATGAATGATATACATAAAAATATAAGAATATATTTACTATAGAATACATTGTGAGATAATCATAATCATAATAATAATCATCTCATTAATAAAGAATAAATGATAAGTATGTAAGTATATATAATCATTCGAGATAAAAAAGATAATAATCATAACTAAAAGAGTAAATTGTAAGAAGCATAATAATGGGATATAAATAGAATCAAAGATTAGATAATTTCCTAAAATGGGTAAATTATTTGTGATTGAAGCTTAAATAACTAAAAAATATCCTATTAAATTATAATAAAAGGTCAATGTGACATCAATGAGTATGTGCACACATAGGATAGGATCAAGATAATGGTGATACAAAATTCTATGACAAAAAATGCCATAAAAATATAATTTAAGAACAATCTTGCATCCATAGGAATTAACACACAGAGGTTAGGATCAATGGTGAGAAGTACAACAATGGAATAATATATGAGAAGACATAGAATTGTAGCGTCAAAAATTGTCACCCTTGATAATTTCACACTAGATTTTACTCCCCCCTATGCGCTTGGACATATTTTGTATTAATTTCCCATTTATAAACATTATTTGAAAATCAAACATGAGAAATCAAACTATGCATTTAATATTTTTCCCCCTACACATTTGATTCTAAAAAAGAAGGGATCTAGTCTAGGGTTCCTTGAAGCCTAGACCACTTCATTAGGCCCCAAATTTGAATATACTAGTGTTGGTAATTATTTTGATTTCAAATTTCAAATGTCAACTATTAGTTATTGATTTTGGGGAAATTAGAAGAATTGCATATAAGTGTAAAGTATTTTTACAATTTTAATTAACAAGCAAGGAGAATATATATTGAGAATTCAGTTGAGAAAATCAGGTGTCCTAAAAGCATTCAAGATCTATGAAGAGTAGAATTATCAAGATTATTGCAGTATTTCATCATCCAAGAATCATGTCATGTGTTATGTAAGTTCATCATATCTTTTGCATGCATATTTTTATGAATAAAAAACTTGTAGGTTATCATTTTAAAATCAAGCATCAGTTGATCCTTAAAGGTGGTAAGTGTGAATTTTGTGCATCAAGGAGATCAAATCTAAGTTGTTGCAGCTCTAGAGTGAGTGGAAGGAATATTGAAGGCTACTTGTCCTTATCTTTATCTATCAAGTGTAAAAAAAAATAATTTACACATTGACTATACTTGTTTTACTTTGGCATGCTTCGTAATAGTAGCTTATACACACATAAATGTTGGTGGAAGTTACGATAATGAAAATTGGATACTCATTCCCTTTCACCTTATGTTTTGGTCCAACATTGATTAAAAAGACCTTTATGCTATAAAAATCCTACAAGTAGAATAAATTGTTATGCGGAATTTGGTTCATTACAATATCTTATTCTATCATATCCTATCCTATCTATGTTCAAATTAATTCCCAAAATTTGGTCTCCACCCCTATGTGTCTCATTTGCTACTTTGAATCAAATCCACACATGCATAATTGACTTAGGTCTTTTCTATTATTACAACTCTAAACTTCAAACTTTTAGAATACAAGATTCAACTTCCATTAGTTAATTTGCCACATTTTTTCAATATTAAGTAAATATATAAATCAAATCTAGTTGTTACTTTTGAGTTAGTAGATAATGTCAAAACATGTCACATTTATAGTCTATGAAGTTCAACAATAAATTTAACCTTAAGTAATAATGATGAAATAGAAAAAAAAAACATCATATATAAATTAATATAGAGAATATATAATAACAACAAAAAAAAATAATTCAAACATATCAAAATTCTACACAATTCGCCTAACTAATTTTATAATTTCTTCTAAAAGCTATTGGCCAGCCCATTAAACCTATGAGCCCAATGTTTAGTTTATTCCATTAAAACATTAATACCTGTAATGCATTAGAGATTACCGGAACTGTAAATCATAGCACGTGATTTCGTTCGAAACGTGATGATACTGGGTCGAGTCTTCCATCCTTCCTTGATTTTCTTAGTAAAGGCTTAACTGTGGCTGGTAACGAAAGGTCCACAGATAATCCTGGTTGTGTTAAACAAACCATTCAAAACGGCAGGGAGACTGCCATTATCATGTACGAACATAATACCCACGTGCTCTGAACGAGGGCTCTCAATTCCTGAGCTGCAGGTGTTTTCCAAGGACATTGCCTTGTAAAGATTTTAAAGCGTTATGCATCCTAACTAGTCAGCGTTCCCCATGTCAGCCTCCATATTATGGCTTTTTCAGGTAATTCAAGTAGGAAAAAGTCGCTGTCGTGACTTCTCTGGATCTCGATGTTCTGAACTAGTTTGGTGTAACTGCAGGTTCCTAGAGGCGTAGGGAATGGGGGTCCTCATTGTGAAACGGAGAAAAGGTTTGGATTAATGGGGGCAGAGGGCAAGTGTCAAGAGCATAGGCAGAGAAGTCATAGAAGGATCTGCGTGGATTCTTTGGACGGCGAGGGCAGGAAATGGCAAGAAGGGGCGTCCAATTGAAGTGAGTTCAGAGCAGCAAGTCATGTCAAAAGGTTGAATTTTGTGGGTTTGATTTTTCAGCTGAATACATTATTAGATTTAATGGTCAAACAATCAATGATAATTTTACACAATCAATATTTAATTTTACATCTTATTGAATTATGGTTAAAGCTAATTTGGGATCAACTTATTCCAAATATAACTAATACAAAATTTTAATTATGTTTGGAAATCCACATTCATGATAGGATTTTTAACATTCAAATGACAATAAGTTTTTATATTTATAGACTACTAGAACTACAATTGAACTAGCATATATATATATATATATATATATATATATATATATATATATATATATATATATATATATATATATATATATATATAATGTCAAGAGTTATCCTTTGCCTATTTTCATCACTATGGCTATCTTTAATTAAATTTCATAATGTGAAGTAATTCAAAGTTTTATTATTATAAATTCACTTGCAATCTCATAATTTTTTCCTTTAACACGTTCTGATAATAATGTCTATGTTAAATAAAAAATCAGTAGTTGTTTACATAGCATGCTTACATCTTCTTAAACATTTATTTCAAAAATAATATTTAGAATTTCATTATATTTTTCAACATTGTTTATTTCAATTCCCATATATAAGGCTACACATTAAAATTAAGTAGAATTCCTCTCCAAACTTACAACGTAATGTTTTTGTTAAGGGTAGCTTTGTAAGTATTTGATTTTAACTTTTATAAAGATTAACTTCAAATCCTACCAACTTATATATAGAAAAAAATAACATCAACATCAACCATTTGCATTAAGTTAGAACACACATACTTTCAATTTGTTAACAAAAAATAACATACCATACTTTTTTCTTTAACACACTCTAATAAATAATAAAGCTTATATTTAATAAATAATTAAAAAAATAACATAATTTATCTAGTTTATCATTTTCAAATTAAAAAAATAATATTTAATAAAATAATTTAACAATTGCTAATTGTAGTTTTAGAATAAATTAAAAAAATAATATTTAAATATAAAAGCAACCTTTCTTCTTCTTTTTTTCTTTTTTTCATGGAAATCATTTCATATTATAATTTCAAAAATATCATAAAATATTTTGAAGTACAAAATCTCTTGATTTATATCTTTTTAATAGATTGACAAGGAAATAAATCTCTAATTTTAAATTTTTCCATTCAAACTTTAAATTTCAAATCATAATAATATTTTTAAAACAAAAATAATAATAATAAATCATCAAATTAAAACATTGATACATTAACATATACAAAAACAATTAAATCATCAAATCAAAATCATTGATCTATGTATACAACACAACCTTATTTTGTGTGCAGGAAACAATCATCCAGTTTCACATCCCATAAGCTACATCATCACAAAAGGAATGTCGATGAAGAATGCTTCCCAATGCTTAACTCTTTCCCAGATAGTAATCTTCTAGGAAAGATTCAAAGTTTTCAAGTGAATACATTGATTGTTGAGGCATGCTATTTATAACTTGGATAGAAGTGGGTGGATGGGAGAAAATGGAGGTGGTGTTAGTTGTCAAAGTCAAGAAAATGCTAAAAATGGTTGGTGTGAGGAAGAGTTCCCCAAACAAAGATATCCAAGAATTTTCCAATGATGCAACAATTGCATAAAATGTTGTCACATAGTTGATGCCTCTGAAATAATTGCACACAAATTAGTGTTTCGTTTTGAAAAACATGAACTTCTAATCACCCACAATCATAATATCTAACAAAACTAAACCAACAAAAATCAGGCACCATCTTAGAATAACATTGAGATTTTGTATAATACAAAAAATTCTTACCAACTATTTCTCCCCATACCTTAGTCACAATATTGCTTAGATGAAAAAATATTCATCTTATGTTGTTCTAGCTAAGAGTAGCCTCAATTATCCATGTGTACACTTGAAAGGAAATTTCAAAACCTAACGTGTAGTTCCATGTGACTGAACTGAAATATGATTTAATTTATTTAGAATCATGTTTGAGTTTTCGGAGATCCTCTACAACCTACATCCCAATATGGGTTTACTAATTTTAAATTCCTATACTACATTTCGAAACCCTACATAAATAAATACTTAAATCTTATAGATAAAAGAATTTGTGCCTACAAAAAACATGACTACAAAATAGAGAAGACCTTTGACAAGACCTGCAATGTCAAGACCATTGTAGGCTTCATATTCTATTGTCTTGAAACATAGAATTAGAAGTTTTAGAGAATGCATTCCAACAATTCATGCACATTGAACTAGTAGCAAATGCACCTGTTCACAAATTTTATGTGAGTTGCATAAACTTTAACACCATCTTGAGAAGCAGGGATCCTTGAACCTGCAAAACCTCATGAAAAATTGTGAGATCACATTTCTTATGAATAAGCAACTCTAAATAAGAAAGCACCATGGAAAAATAAGTAACTCTCATAGCATTATAAGCGAGCTCCATGAGCTGCCGGTATTGGCATGGTGTGATGGTTTATAGGTGGCATTGTTGTTCTTGCCACCAAGGCTCAAACCCCATTCGGGCATTGGTATTGTTGAATGGTTGTATCCAGTTCATAGCTCTGGTCAAAATCATTTAACCCTTGAATAAAATAAAAGTGAGCTCCATGAGCTGAGTGATGATAGTTAAAAAATAGTTATTTTACAAACTAAATAGATTATCAAATTAAAATTTAAAAGTTATAAAATTACTATTAGAAAAAGAAAAAAGAAACACTAAACCAAAAAAAAGAGACAAGTGGTTGGTGTTGGCCTGCCTTTGAACCCTTGTGGTAGGCCCTTGGCCTCCATGGGGCTAAAAAATTTCCCCACCTTCTTGCAGACAATGAGCAACAAATATATCTTTTCCTACTTAAAACTTACATTAATTTTTTTTATTTAAATATAAATAAATAAATGATAACAACATAAAATTAATATATAGTGACAGAAGTTGTGTGCATATAAAAGTATGTTTCAACACTATGCATATAAAGATTTCATATCAATAATATTTAAAGAGAAAAAAATAGAAATTTAGATTTGTATCTCCAACAATTTAGATGGATCTATATGGTGGATAATTTCCAAAACAAAATAAAACATATGTAAATATTTGGTATTTGTGTAATGAGGTTAGTAAGACTCCATTGTATGTGTATGGAAGTTGTATATAGGTAGAACAAAAACTGAGTCAAATATAAATAAATCTATATAGTATTTAATTTTCAATATGTGCTCTAATAGAGGACAAATCTCTTGATCAACACTCAGTCATCTAAAACAAATGAACAAATGAGTAGTTAAAACAATGAAAAGAAAAGAGATTTAAACTTTCTTTGTGTATCTCTCCTCACTAGAGTCCGCTGCCTTGGTAAGCAACGGTTCCCCTGCACGAGGCAAGAAATTTTTTTTAAAATGAAATTTGAAACAAGAAAAAAAATTAAAAGGAAAATAAAATAAAATCAACCATTAACAATTTAAAAAAAAAAATTCAATAGTGACATAGACCTAAAGCATGTCATCTTTTACCTACAACAAAAAGAAGAGAGAAAAAAGAGATGCATCTGTGAAACCCTAGTAGCCAAGTAAAACAAATAGAGATTTAAACCCATTTTGTGTATCTCTGCTCATCAAAGTCCTCTGCCCTGGTATGCAACATTGTCCATACACTAGGAAATAATTTTTTTTTAAAATAAAGTTTAAAACAAGAAAAATAAAAAAGAAAAAGAAAAAAATAGAAATCAGCCATTAAGACTTTTAAAACAAATCTTCAATGGCAACACAGACTTGCGACTTGCTTTCTTTTACCTATAGCATAAGGAAGAGAAAAAAAGAGGTGCATCTGTGAAACCCTAGCAGACACATAAAGAAAATGAAATAATAGAAAGAATTTATGGATTCAAAATGGAATTGAATTGAATATTAAATTGGATATACAAATTGTCAATCCAATGAATATTAAATCTACCATAGTTGCACATGACTTCAACCTCCCCATCATTTAAAATGCAGCTTTAGAAAGTTTACACAGGTTGTTTAGTGCCACTTTAGAATGCCTATCAACATAATAAATTTGAAATGAAAATTGGTCTTTAAGCTAATTAAATAAATAAACATAATTATATAGAAATTATTTGAAATATTAAATGTGTGTTATAGGTAGAGTGGAGTAAAATGGATTAGATTGGGCAATATTAAAGAATAAGTATGATTATGTTATAAATAGCAATAAATGAGGAGAGATAATATTTAATTTTATGATGAAAAGTTTATTATTAATTGATGAAGACAATAAGTTGACACACACTCATGTACATGGATAATAATTAGAACATTTTTTCATCTTCTATTATGGGTTGCCTTTCCTATTTCTAGATCTAGTTTATAACTACCAACTAAATTTACAAATAAAAAATCACAAGTGATGTTTTTAGAAAATTTCCCTATGAATTCAAAAAAAAGTAGACTACTAGATATTTATATTTGTCAATCAAACTCAAAAAATTTCTATCTAGGGGGCAGTATTTAAAAAATAGCTTGATGGTCAACAAGCTTTGATCATGCACATGGACTCTAGAATGATTCTCAAGTGATTCACATTCCCTAGGATGAGTGTGATCAAATATACTAAATCATTTCCCTAATTTGAGTGTAGATGTGAATGATTGTTCAATTGTGATCTCCCAATGCTAATAAATTGTAGAAAAATCATCTTTGATGATACTCCCTTGATATTAGATGATTGAAATGAATGTAATAAATTTATTTCTATACATAAACATCACACCAAATTACAATTCCTTGTGCATAATATCCTAAGTAAAAAAATGTAAGATGGGGCTAGCCAGTTAAATTTTTATTTTGATTTTACAATTAAAAGGATGATGATCATAATTATGAGGATGATGAAATATCCATAACTATGAGCTAGGTCAAGCTTCTAGGTCAAATGTGTGTTTGATATGATTGGATTATGGAAGAGGATTCAATTAGTGATAAGAATAAGGAAATAAGATAAGTAGACTAGGTTTGTGTGCACATAGTCATAGTGATAAGTAATAAGCATAAATATAGGTAAAAGTAATATATGTTATGTCATCTTAACTATGCACAAATAAACAACATATGTAGCTATATAAATGAATTATAAATTTTTCCAAATTAGAAACAAAACTAAAAGGAAAATGCATGAAGTAAAATTTTTAAGTTATATCACACTTTAGGAAAAATTAATGGTTTTTGGATAAATATTTCACTTTAAGAAAATCACTTGAAACACTCTTAATAAAATTATGGAAATTTTTGTGATGCTTATGTGGATTCCAAAGTTTTTACAAAAAAAAATTCAACTAAAATAACTTTATTCAAAACTCTTTAGATTCTATTCATATATATATACATGTCTTCAAAAAATAGTGGCTAGTTTCATATGGCAATATCTTTCCCATAACTATTTCACCAAATTGACATGTGACTACTTATTCAATATTAGAAAAATAAATAAAACAATATATTTCCAAAAATAAATTTCACATTACATATTGAAACAAAGAAAATTGGTGTTGGGTTTACCAAAATAAAATTGATGAACCACAAAGGACCTATTATCTTAATTTCAATCAAAATGTATGTTATAAAATGCAAATGAAGAATAGTAATCAAATCTAAGCAAATCAACAATCAAAAGGTAGATCTAGGAAGGGGAAATCAATGTGTACCTTTCACCAAAATTAACCTTTTGAAGCTCACTAAGGACTCATTCGACCTATGGCGAATGGGTTTTGGCTAGGGTTTCTAAAAAATGCTTTTTACATTCTCTTTTACTTGGTTTGCACACCTAGATTCCAAGTGCTCACTGCTGGAAAACTCAAAATAAATTATGTATAGGATTTTCCTTGATTTGAGAACTTTTCTTGCAACTTTGACAACTTTTCTACTTTCTTCAATTTTTCTCTTCAAATGATCTTCAACATAAAATTTGCAATCACACATCAGAGAGAAAAATGGTGTCTTGTTAGGGAATGGGGGTTTTCTTTGGTCAAACCCTGTTTTGGTAATTAAACCTTGAGATGAAATAGAAAAGAATGAAGGAATGATGTATGAACAAAAATATGTAACAACTCACCAAACCTTATTTGAAACCTTACATAAAAAATATACAAACTAGCATGAAGTGATGTTAATGAGTGTAGATCTTGGTCATGAAACAAGATTAAAGATAATTTCCTTTGAATGCTTCAATAGATCTTGAACTCTACATCACCATATTAGCTCAAACAACATGGATGATGCAGAAAATATTTGACATGATGATAGGAATCTTGATTGCTACGATAATCTTCAATGAACCTTCCCTTGAATGCCTTGAAATTTCTCCTGAATGCCCCTATAATGCTCTTGTGAAATTTACTTGATTTATTGAAATTCCTAGGATGAATTTTTTTGAAATAACCTTATATTTATACATATCTTCACATTAATTCCCAAAATTAAAATATCACAAGACAACACTGAGTTATGGATTTGAAATCATTAAAAGAACACCAAAAACATATTTTAAAGGGGGATCCTAGGTCTATGTGAGGACCCATTTTCCATAGGGTAAATGGGTCCTAGGTCACTTACTTAAGACACAAGTTGCTCAATGTTACACATTATGTTAAATTAGGGTCGTAGGTTTAAGTGAGGACCCATTCGCCCTATGATGAATGGGTCCTAGGTCACTTACCTAGGACATAGATTTTCAAAAGTTAAGAATTGTGTAATGGAATTTATGAATTTTTGGTTTAATCCCTTACAAATTACATTTAATTAGGCTTGGATTTGAATTAAAGGGGCCAATTAAGGAAAATTAATCTCAATTAACTAATAAAGTGCTATATTAATGTGAAAGTGTAAAGGTACACCTTACAACACAAAAAACAAGGCACAACTAAGTCCATTTAATTTAAAAGGGCCCTAGAATTAATATAAATATGTAAAACATATTACAACACTAAATTAATGCATAATTAAGCTCATTTTATTATTAATTATTTCTAAATTAAGTGTGAAAAATGGATAATTTTTGCTACACTACATTTTTCTCCCACTTTAGTGAGAGGATGACCCCATGTCAAACTCACACTAAAGTAGGCATTCAAGACACTTATGTATGCAACAATGCCAAAGATACACAATCATACAACATCAAAGATTAGGAAGATCAATCCTAGATGGTCCAATCAGTGCAAAACACATCTAATTCATCATTTTTTGTGCGCTCACTCTGGGGTAGTGGAACCTTATGCTATCAACTAGGTGAGTATCCCAAAAGGGTGGAAAATGAGAGAATCATATTAGGAAACCATACCATATCAAATTATTCCTTCTGAAAACTTCACTAAGGTACAACAAGGAAAGGAAAGGTTCCACAGACAAGCAAGGTGTGTTATGCTAGGATTCCTTGAATTTAGAGTTTGACCTTCATAGGGATTAATAAGATATGCTATGCTAAAACCTATGAACAAGGAAAGACTCTAAAATAAAGCAAGTTGTGTTATGTTGGTGGTCTTGAATTTAGGGTTTTGAGCTTCATAAGGCTAACAAGATTCATTATGCTAACACTTATGAATAATAATGCTAGTAGAATATTTTTTGCTCAAAGGGATTTTTCTTAGTTCACATAAGGTCTTGTTCTTAGGGAACAACATGCCTAATGTCTCCAACAGAGGGCAAGTCAATAGTATAAGATCTACAACTTAGGTAATGTAGTGCATCACATCACCACTAAGAGGAAATTCTTATGCTAAGAGATATCATGCTCTTGGAGGACATCAAACCTAATGAAACCACCAAGAAAATGAAACATCACAAGAAAAAATAAAATCACACCTTGAAACGTGAAAAATGTTGAAAGAAAAATATGTTGTTTGGTTTACCAAAATAGGATTGATGAACCACAAAGGACCTATTTTCCTAATTTCATTAAAAATGAATGTTATAAAATGAAAATGAAGAACAATAATCAAATCTAACAGAAACAATAATCAAAGGGTAGATCTAGGAAGGGGAAATCAATGTTTACCTTTCACTAGAATTCATATTTTGAATCTCACTGAGGACTCATTCAACCTATGGTGAAGGGGTACTGGCTAGGGTTTTTGAAAAAGGCTCTTTGGGTTCTCTTCTGCTCAATTTGTACTCCTAGATTCTAGGTGCTCACTATAGGATAGTAGAAAATAAAATATATAGAGGAGTTTCCATGATTTGAAAACTTTTCTTGCAACTTTGACAACTTTGCAACATTAGATAACTTCAATTTTTCTCTTCAAATGATCTATAACATAAAATCTACAATCACACATCAAAGAGAGTGATATGTTGTTTGTTAGGGAATGGGGGTTTTCCTTGGCCAAACACTATTTTGGTAATTAAACCTTGAGATGGAATAGAAAAGCATGAAGGAATGATAAATGAACAACAATATGTGACAACTCACCAAACCCTATTTGAAATATTGGATAAAAAATCTACAAATTAGCACGAAGTGGCTTGAATGAGTGTAGATCTTGATCATGAATCTTTATTAGAGATAATTCCCTTTGAATGATTGAATAGATATTGAAATCTACATCCCCATATTATCTCAAACAACATGCATGATGCAAAAAATATTTGACATGATGATAGGAATCTTGATTGTTGCCTTAATCTTCAATAAACCTACCCTTAAATGCCTTGAAATTTCTCTTGAATTCTCCTATAATTCTCTTGTGAAAATTACTTGATTGCTTGAAATTCTTAGGATGAAACCTAGTGAAACAAACTTGTATTTATACATATCTTAACATTAATACATGAAATTCAAATATCATAAGATGACATTGAATTATGGATTTGAAATCATTAAAATACCACCAAAAATATATTTTGAAGGGTGGTTGTAGGTCTAAGTGAGGACCCATTTTCCATAGGGAGAATGGTTCCTAGGTCACTTACCTAGGACAAACATAGCTCAATGTTAAACATTATGTTAAATTAGGGTTATAGGTCTACATGAGGACCCATCCAACCTATGGTGAATGGGTCCTAGGTCACTTACCTGGGAAACACATCTTCCAAAGTTAAGTGTTGTGTAATGGAATTTATGAATGTCAAGTTTTATCACTTGGAAATTGCATTTAATTAGGCTTGGATTTGAATTAAAGGGGCCAATTGAGGATAATTAACCTCAATTAATTATTGAAGCCCTAGATTAGTGTGAAAGTATAAAGTTACACCTTACAACACCAAAAATAAGGAACAATTAATTCCATTTAATTTAAGAGGGCCCTAAACTTAATGTGAATATGTAAAAAATATTACAAAACTAAATTAAGGCATCATTAAGCTCATTTTATTATTAATTATTTCAAAATTAAGTGTGAAAATGGGATACTTTTTCCTACACTACATTTACCCCCACTTTAGTGAGAGGATGACCCCATGTCAAACTCACACTAAAGTAGACATTCAAGACACTTATGTATGCATCAATGACAAAGATACACAATCATATAATATCAAATACCAAGAAGATCAATCCTTGATAGTCCGATTGACATGGAGCACATCTAAGCCATTGATTTTTGCATTCTCACTCTATGGTAGTGGAACATTAGGCCTTCCACTAGGTGAGTATCCCAAAAGGGTGGCAAATGAGAGAATCATATTAGGTGCCCATACCATATCAAATTTTTCCTCTTCAAAAATTCAATAAGATTCCACAAGACAAGGCAAGGTTCCACAACCAAACAAGGTGTATTATGCTAGGTGACCTTGAATTTAGAGTTCGATCTTCATAGGGCTTAACAAGCCACTTTATGCTAAACACCTACGAACAAGGAAAGGCTCCATAGGCAAGAAAGGTAAATTATGCTTGGTGGCCTTGAATTAGAGTTTTTAGCTTCATAAAGCTAACAAGCTACATCATGCTAACACTTATGAACAATAATGTTAATTAAAGTTTTTTTTATTAAAAGGGATTTTTCATATTTTGTGTAAGGTCTTCTTCTTAGGGAACATTGTGCCTAATGTCTCCAAGAGAGGAAAATTCAAGAGTAAAATATCCACAATATATGGTGTTGGGTTTTCTTGAAAATGAAAAATGCAATTTCTAAGTGATTATATGTGTTTTCTATTTCATATCTTAGACTATAACTTATGTGATAGAAATGTCTAGAATTTAATGTTGAAATGCAAGTGAAATTAAGAATAAATGGTGAACTATATGACATTTTTGGAAATGCAATTTTGATCCAATTTTTGAATATGAAGGATGAAAAGTACACTAATATGCAAACACTATCCAAAACCAATGTAACATGCATGCAATTTTTTTAATTGTTTAGATTTAAACAATGCAAAAATGCAAATTTAATCCCCTATATGCAATGCATACAAAAAAATGCAATATTTAAAGAACCCTAAATCTAATGCAACTAATAAAAACCTTATGCAATCTATTGCAAAACTTAGCTCTAGGGTTAGAAGGACTCCAATTTTGAAAATGTTATTGTAGAAGGTCAAGTTCACCAAAATGAAACAACAAAAAATAGGAGTTGGGTTTACCAGAATAGGACTGATGAACCACAAAGGAACTAATTTCCTAATTTTAAAATGCATGTTATAAAATGAAAATGAAGAACAATACTCAAATCTGTCAAAAAAATTAAAATCAAAAGGCAGATCTAGGAAGGGGAAATCAATGTGTACCTTTCACCAAAAGTCACCTTTTGAAGCTCATTAAGGACTCATTCTCCCTATAGTGAATGGGTCCTAGATAGGGTTTCTAGAAAATATTTTTTGGGTTCTATTTTGCTAATTATACACTTCCAAATTCCAAGTGATAACTATTGAAAGCCAAAAATAAAATCTATATAGGTGTTTCTATGATTTGAAAATGTTGACAAAGATTTTGGCACCACAAGGCTTTCTAAGGTATGCAAAAAATTGCAATGTCCCCATTCAAGACTAATGCAAATATGAATGAAATATTCCTAAATGTAATATCCTAAATGTAGAAAACTAATGAAAGATATTGATTGTAAAGAAAAACTAGTAAAATGTAAAATGTTTGAAAACACAATGTGATATGCAAACGTATACTAAATGACCCAGAAATGACAATGAAACAAAACCAAAAATTGTAGAATTGAAGAGGTGCACCTATAAATGTGTTGTATACTAGAATGGAGATTGGAAATGTTGTTAATTCTAAATTTTTGATCTAATGGGACACTTATGCCATTCTGGGTGACTTAGTCCTAGATCTAGAAAACTGCACCTGTGCCTGTTTCAGCCAAATGAGTAACTAGATCTACAAAAAAAATTATCAAAATTGTAGAATGGGATAAGTATCCATTGCTGGAAACTTATTCCACTTTGTATTTTCTAAAAATCCAAAAGTGGAAACAAAATATCTTGATCTGCACTTTCCTCTCCTTCAGATGTCTAGTTCTGAAACTGCTAAATTAGGGCATGTCAGTGACTTTTTGTAGATGTTTTGACCTATTCAACAAGGAGATTTCTTCAAAAAATTTGTAATTTATCCTTCAATGATTTCCAAATATTCAATGTGCCTAAATCTACAAACACACAAGGAAAGAGAGAAATGTTGAATGTTAGGGCATGGGGTTTTGCCTTGGTCAAACCCCTTTTTAGGTAATTAAACCAAAATAGATAAATAATGTAATGAAGCATGAAATAATTCAATTATATACTTTAAATGATGATAGATCTTGAATTTTTTCAACAATGGATGAAGATTCTTCCCTTGAATGTCTAAAAAATTATCTTGAATGCTCTTTAAATGATCTAACCTTGCTTGACTTGAATACATGATTAGTGATGAATGAATGATGAATGAGTTATGAATAAAGGTAATGAGTTATGAATAAAGGTTTAGAGGCTTGTTTTTATAGGAAATACATCTAAAATTCTTGTTAATTTGATCCCCAAGTCTGACATGAAGGAAAATTAAACTTTAAACCCACTTTTTCCCACTTGAACCTCAAAAATAGCCCAAATAGGACTAAGTTGCCAAGTTGGGTGACTTTGTCCCACCTAGATGGGACTAATTCACCAAAATGGGAAACATGGTTCCACAAGGGCTCTTTTTCCTACTGGATTGTCAGGGAGTAAAGAAATCGGGTTTATATGATGATATAGTCAGGTATTTGAGAAAAATAAGCCTCGAGATGAACAATATGGGATTATAAGGGCCTATTAATGATGATGCAAAGGGTAATTTTTTCTAGGGACACAAATTATAATGTGAAAGTGTGATTAAATATACTTTACAACATTAAAATGAGGTCCATATAGCCTAGAAAGGCACATCATCCAATGTGAATGTGTAAGACACATTACAACACTGGATTAAAATTAGGTTTAATTTACAAGCCTTCTAGATTAATGTGAGAATGCATTTTAAATACATTTTACAATATTGAATTAGGGGAAAGATAGGTCCATTAGACTTAAATGCTTAATAAAAGTCTAGAAAAGTGTCAAGATGATTTACAACATTTTACAACACCTTTACAAGACATCATTAAATGCATTTTATTTAGTTTACAAGGGTCCAAGACCTGATGTGGATGTGTAAAATACCTAAAAACACTAGATCAAGGTGATGTTAAGTCTAATTTATCCTTAATTATTCCCAAATCAAGCAAGGAAAAAGGGATAGTTTTTTGGTGTCCACATTTAGCCCCCACTTTAGTGAGAGGATGAACTTGCTTCAAACTCACACTAAAGTAGACATTCAAGAGGGGTCCAATCATACCAATGTGGATGGTCTAGGATGACAAAGATGAAGGAGGTAACCAAGCCCCCAAGATCTAAGATCCTAATTCAAACTGACATAAGTGCAAAAGGAGATGTACAAGGTGAATGATTTGTAGCATAACAAGATACATGATCATTTAATGGCAATGACTATAAGGAAGAAAAGAGAGAAAATAAAAATGTGAGTCAAGCTTCAACCATTTGTCCAACACGATATGGATCAAATCTAGGTTGTTTGTCCAAAAATGCATGCTAACTCTAAGGTGACGAAACTCATGGTTTTCTGCTAGGTGAGAAGTCCTAAAAGGTAAGACACATACGACCTATATGTGCTCTCACACACACAAGTGGCTATGGGTAAATTCATGGCTAGAATGGGCTTCCCACTCAACCATTCCAAATTTATACCTCATGATAACTTTAATAAGGTGCCACAATGAAAATGATCTTCGATCTCTATGAGGCAAGCAAAACTTCTTAAGCTTGAAACTCATAGATATGTAAATGGAAAAATAGTGTAAGGAATGTTCAAAGGGATTTTTCTTAGTTCATGCAAGGTATCATCTTAGGGAACATTGTGCCTAATGTTTCCAAGAGAGGAAAAGTGAAAATGGTCTCATATCATTTCCAAGAGAGGAAAATTACAATGTCTCATCCTCATCAACATTGTACCTAATGTTTCTAACAGAGGAAATCACAAGAAAAATAAAATCACAAAATAAAATGTGAGTTTCAATGTATGCACCCACTTTAAAGAGGTTGCTAACACTATTATTATGAACAATTTCTTTAAAGTAGAAGATGACATCAGAGCTTATTTGGAAAGCCCTATGCCAAGTCATATGTTTTAGATAAGCTATGTCATGAAAAAGGTAGTATGTTAGATGCGAGCCAACTTAAGGCATGTCATCCACATCCCAAGATTTCTCTTATATTTTCACGAAGGGTTAACTACTAGCCAAAAGAGGCAACAACAAGTGACATACAAGGAAAAGGCTACCTAATCCCTAGCCCCCACTTAGTGTAGGACAAGGGTGAGCTGAAATTATTGATAAGATGTGAGGTAGAGTGAAAATCAATATCGATTAGAGGAATGAGGTGCCCCTACATAAGAAAGAGTGCCAAACTCCTTAAGGTATTGGATTTTACTATTGAAAGCCTTATAGTCATTAGTAGAATGACAATGAACTATATGATATGCATAGAATGAATTCTTGTAGTATAATTTCTTTCGAGTTCTAGGAGGGAGATATATCAATTGATCTTTGAGAAGTCCCAACAAGATACCTTCTTGATCAATGGTAGAAGGTGTTCCTATAGTTTGTGACAAAGATACATCTTGCTTAGTATTAATTGTCATACCTATGCAAGACTCTGCAGATTGTGAGATTTTGTTCTCTGCTTTACATGAGGGTGTAAAATCTAATAAATTCAATTCATTAGTGTTTTGCGAGATGACATTGAAATTAAGTGATGGTGTATTTGTTTGTTTCATTTCAAGAAAATGATGTCAACCAAGACTAGTAGTGTCTATTAGGTTAGGATGCACTACTGTTAAGGTTAATTTAGAGGAATTTATTGTGATGGTTTTTATATTGATTGAGGGCTTGTTTATTTCTATCAAAGGACAATAACCAAGACCATGAGTTGTTTGTTGCATGATAGGATCTATAGGGTTTTGGATACCTTGTTCATTAGCACCACATCCTTTCCCACTATACCCTAGCTATTTCATAATTTCATAACCTTTGCCATAAAAAAATTTTGTGGCTTTTGGATCTAGTGGTTTTTCGTGATCAACTTCATCAAAGGTTGTGTAATTTTTTGTATTGTATTCTTAAGTGGTTGAGGCAAGTGCTTTTGAAGGGTCTTCCAAGATTTGAGTTAATATGACTTCATTTTTGCATCCTTTTTTAGAGTCCATATTTATGATCTTGTACTCTCCCATGAATGTTGGTGTGAAATATATGGAACCCCAATCATCGTCTAATAGCTTCGTGGCTGCCTCAATGTTTTTCTGTTTGTATTTCTATTATACAGGTTCCACTTGTGTAGTTGGGGTTCAATTTTTTAAGGGGTGTTCTTTTTTTTTCTTCTCAAGTTGCAAGAAACTATAAGGCTCATGATTAGCATAAAGTATGTGGGCTGTGTTGTTGTAAATGTATTTCATTTTACGATGAAGAGTAGAAGGCATGTCATTCATTGCATGAATCCACAACTTGCCTAGAAGGATATTATATGAAAGATCATGAGTCATAACATAGATTGGTGTGTTCAATGTGACTTTTCCAGCTGTAATAGGTAAAAGTGATCACACTGAGTGGTTTTTCTCTACATTGTCAAAACCCTTAACAAATAAAGAATCAAGTTGAATTTTTTATTTATCCACATGAATCTTATCAAAGAGGTTTATGCTATACACATTAAGGGTAGATCCATGGTCAACAAGGGTTTGATTTATCCCTATCCTATTGTATTGAGCTATGATCATGAAAGCATCATTTTTTGTTTGCTCTTCCAAAGGGGGGAGTTCAATTTGGTGGAAAATAATGTTAGCATTTTTTTCTTGAATAATAGTTGCCATGTCATTTGGTTGCACATTAGAAGGGATAGGAACTTGTTGCAAGGAATTTTGAATCATGTTATGATAGTGAGGGGATGCTTGGATAAGGTCCCACAATGATATCTTAGTAGGATTATTCTTAATCTGTTCAAAATTCCTTGCAACAAGTTCCTATCCCTTCTAATTTGCAACCAAATGACATGGCGACTACTTCTTCCCACTATGTGAAGAAAAATGGGGAGGACCAAGTAAGATGGGATTAGGCTAATGTAAGGTTGTTGGGCTTGGTTGTTGTGGTTGTAGATTGTTTCTAGTGTTATATGTATGAGCAATAGTATTATAGCTTAGTTGCTATAAAAAAATAGTATTAGATGGGTAAAGGATAATTTAAGGTTTATTTTGAGTTGGAGGTTTGTTTGAAGGTGGTTAAAGGATGAGTTGAGGTTGAATGATATTAATGTCCCTTAATGAGTGAGAGTCTAATGTTTCCTCTTAATCTTTTTCTATGGACACTATATCATTATTTTCATTGTTATCCTATTTTTGCACCATGAGATCCTCCCTAAGAGGAGAGTTGTTAGGAGAAATGCAAAGAAAATGTTTTTAACATTCAAGGATTAGTTCTTCTAAACTAACTTCATCACAAATAGGGGGATGATAAATGGTTGGACTTTCTTGATTATCAATAGTGGGGATATTAGGAGAAGGAATTCTTTGATTGTCTATTTTCTCTAAGGTATCATTCTCTTGCGCTATAATCTCTACCCTAGTAGGAGAGCTTGTAATATGTTCATCACATTCCATTGTTGGATTTTGTAAAGCAGCTTTATCACTAATAGGGGAAGCATCAAGAGAAGGAAATCTATGATTTTCATGTGTGCAAATGATTGGATCTTCTTATTCAAATAGACCCTTGCAAATGTTAGGAAGACTAGGAAGGAGAGAAACAATGGTATAGTTCTCAATCATTGGTTCTAATGTATCATGCTCACAAATATTTTTTCATGATCATTCACGATTGTATCCTTATTCACTAAAGAATTTTCACAAATAAGAGAGGTGTTGCTAGATGAATGAATACTAAGTAAATTATGGGAAATGAATTCATATTCGATTGTTATACTATCTTCCCAAAGGGAATGAGGAGAAAGACGAACAAGACTTTCATGATTCTTAATGATTGTAGCTTCTTTCACCAAGATACCTTCGTCATGAAAAGGAGAGGTATCAGGAGAAGTAAAAATATGATTATCATGGTTATCTAGATTCTATTTTTGTATGTTGTTCCATTACATCATTCACAAAAATAGGAGAGATAGGAGTGGGTGCAGGTGTAAGGCAAGTATTACCATTTTCACTCTCTTGCATTAAGAGACTTTCATAACTAGGGAAGGAATTGAATGAATTCCTATCATGTTTATTTACTAACTTGTTCTTTGCAAACTTACAGAAGATTCAAACTAACATTTTGAAAAAGTAATTGATGCAAACTTGAAATGCAATTTGTGGATGCAAAAAGAAATGCAATTTTTAGTTTTCAAGCAACATAATTTTCTGGTTACATGATGCAATGATCTAAAAATGAAATATTGTAGATAGAAAATTGAATTTGAGCAATGCACAAAATTAGCTAATTTAAGCTAGATCTAATGAAATGCATGTTACAAAAACTCAACCAACTGATATAGATAGTTAATAGAAACAAATAGAAGCTAAAAATAGGGTTTTCAGTGTTGTAAATGACAATTTCAAGGGTGGAAAGGGACTAAGTCGCCCAAGGTGGCAAATGAGTCCCTGTGGGGATTTTTTTTTTGAATTTTCAAAAAAAATTGGTTGATTTTTATGTTTTCAATGCTATATGATACAAGCCTAAGATGCAAATGTGCAATTTCTGAATTTTTTAATGATTTGATATGCAAAAATGCAACCTATATGCACTTTCATAAATGCAAAATTTGAAACCCTACAATGCAATTAACAAACACAAACCCTCATACAAAGTTAATGTAGGATAGAGCTAGGATAATGATGGGATCCAAATCAAAAAAGAAAGTACTATAAATTCTGGTTCACCAAAATGTGGAAAAATATTTTGGTACTCCAAGGCTCTCTAACACTTCTAGGGTTTTTCACCTAAAAGGAGAGACATATGGCAAAAATTCCAATGTCTTGACTCAAGACTAATGCAAATATGACTGAAATATGCCTAAATGTAATGTCCCAAATTTAGAGAACTAATGAAATATATTCATTGTAGGGTATGTGTAGGATCATCATGGAAAAAATAGGCTCTTACATGGTGATAAAATTTAGAAAAATCAAAGTTAGGAAACTTGACATAAAAAATTGAATAAGTTATCTATATTATTTGAAAAATATGTAAGAATAGAATCTATAGCAAATTGAATGTAGTTTCTAAAATAATAGGTTTATTTCAAAAAAATATATATTTGGTGAAAATTTGAAATTTTGATGCAGTAGTACTTAAATTTTAGGGAGAAAATAAGAAGTAGGTGTCTGTCTGACCACCCTAACCATAATAAAATGGTAATTTTTTTTTTATAATATTTTAGATATAAGTAGAGGACTCATGTCTTGATGTGATGCATATTATTTTGTAATTTTTTTCCAAGTAAATAATTAATTATGATTTTTTTATTACAACTTTTAAAAAATATAAAAAATCACATGTTTGACCACCTTAGCTTCATCAAAACTTCATGAAATTCAAAAAATGTGACACCATGTTTAAAATTCAAAAAATGTGATACCATTTGAAAGCTCTAATTTTTTTCCAATCAACCTATCAATAAGAAATTTAGTCATAATTCAAATAGAAAATGAATAATAATTATATATTAAATTCAAAGTAAAGCATAATTTATATTTGTGGAAAGCTGAAAATTTCTTTAAAAAACCTTTTTTGTTTCATCAATTTTGGGTTAAAAAAAGTCATTAGCCACATACCCATCATATATCTAGTATTTGGCCCATCATGATCTTGCACATACCCTATAATGCAAAACTAATAAAATGTAAAATATTTGAAAACACAATGTGATATGCAAACATATACTAAATGACCTAGGAATGACCATGAAACAAAACAGAAAACTATAGAACTAAAGAGATGCTCCTGGAAATGTGCTGTAGACTGGAATCAAGACTAGAAATGTTGTTGATTCTAAAATTTTGATCTACTGAGACACTTATATCATTCTGAGTGACTTAGTCCCAGATTTGGAAAACTACACTAGAGCTCGTTTTAGCCAAATGAATGTCCAAATCTACAGAAAGTTTTTTCAAACATGTATATTAGGAATAATTCACTATTTGTGGTGACTTAGTCCATTTTAGATTTTATGAAAATCCAAATTTGTAAACGAAAGCTCTTGGTCTACACTTTTTGTTCCTCCAGGTGTCCAGTTCTAAAACTACGAAATTTGGGCTTGTAAGTAACTTTTTTATATATTTTGACCTAGCCAACAAGGAGATATCTTGAAAAAATTTCCAACTTATCCTTCAATGTGGCTAAATTTGCAAACACACAAGGAGAGAGAGAGAGAGAAATGTTGAATTTTAAGGCATGGGGGTTTGCGTTGGTCAAACCTCTTTTTAGGTAATTAAAAAAAATGAAGAAATAATGTAATCAAGCATGATATAATGGAATTAGAGACTTTGCATGATAATAGATTTTGAATTTCTGCAGCAATGGATGAATATTTTTCCCTTGAATGTCTATAAAATGATCTTTAATTCTCTCTAAATGATCTAACCCTAACCTGCTTGACTATAATGCATGATGAATGTTGATTGAATGATGAATGAGTTATGAATTATGGTTTAGAGGCTTGTTTATCTAGGAAATTATTGTAAATTTCCTATTAATTTGATCCCCATGGTTGACATGAAGGAACACTAAACTTAAAACCTAATTTTTCCTGCTCGAACCTTGAAAATAGCCCAAATGGGACTAAGTCACCAAGCTGGGTGACTTAGTCCCACCTAGATGGGACCAATTCATCTAGATGTGTGCCTTGGTCCCATAGGGGCTCTTTTGCTAGTTGGATTATTGGGGAGTCAGGAAATCAGGTTTATATGATGATATAGTTGGGTTTTTTTTATCAAAATAAGCCTTGAGATGCACAATATGGGGTCATAGGGGCCTATTAATGATGATGAAAAGGGTAATTAGGGATAGAGACAAAAATTTTAATGTGAAAGTGTGATTAAATACTCTTTACAACATTAAAATGAGGTCCACATAACCTAGAAAGGAATAACATCCAATGTGAATGTGTTGGCATATGGCTTCTAGTTTTGTCATTAGTGGAAAACTAAGTCATTATTCCAGTCCACAAATCATAATTTGTTCCTACTAGCAAGCAGAGTGAAGAACAAAGTTTTACCAAAAGTGAATGAAGAATAGAGTATTCGGTTAGTATGTCAATCTGTATGCTTCACTGGATTATCATTTTAGGTTGTGGATCTTGGGGAAGGTTTTTGAGCATCTATTTTATCTTATTGTTAAGTTTTGTGCTATCACATTAATCGGTATATGATTTAGGAGATCCAATAAGATGACTTTTCTATTTATTTGTTCATGGTGGCCGACTTGGTGAATGTAGAATGTCACATATGTATAAAGAGTAATTTTTTAATTTTTTCTTGTGTTGGACATTTTTTTATGAGTCTCAGCATAACATTAGCTGACTTTAATGGATATGCATTAAATATAATTTATGATTTGAGCTAACCATTGGATATTTTTTCATATTTCGCTGAAGCTAACTTGAAGTGATTGAAATATTTGATAGTAGATATATATGTGAGTTTGGGTAATTCATTTTGGTGTGTGAATATGTGTGAATAGGTTTGAAGAGTAGAGAAAATGTGTGTGAATATCCAAAAATCAGTTGAGCAAATTTTGCTTGTGCAAAAGAGGGTTTTTGTGAAGTGAAGTAAGGCAGAGCATAGCAATTTGCAAAATCAATTAAAAGGTCTAGAATCTAATTTATGAGCTTCACTGAAACTAATACCAGGCATTTGCAGATGCTACTTTCTCAGTTAATCCTTTTGTAAGGTAGTGAGCCTTCCTATTTTTGAGCAGTGAACTCTAGGTAGTGTGCTTGAATGCATGTGCATTACCTTTTTTCTTCATACTTTTAATAAAGTAGAAATTTTGGATTAATCTCCATTGTGTTTTTTCCCCTAATAGGGTTTCCATGTAAAAAATATTGGTGTTTTGATCATTTCCTTCATGTGCTTTCATCTTTACTTCTATTGAAATGTTGTAAATGGATTAAGATATGAGATTAAATTTAAATATTGTTGAACACTAATTCAATCCCCCCTCTCAGTGTTCCTTGAGTCCAACAAAATTTGTAAGACACATTACAACACTAGATTAAAATTAGGTTTAACTTACAAGCCTTCTAGATTAATGTGAGAATGCATTTTAAATACATTTTACAATATTGAATTAGGGGAAAGATAGGTCCATTAGACTTAAATGCTTAATAAAAGTCTAGAAAAGTTCCAAGGTGATTTACAACACTTTACAACACCTTTACAAGACATCATTAAATGCAATTTATTTAGTTTGCAAGGGTCCAAGAACTAATGTGAATGTGTAAACAACCTCACAACACTAGATCAAGGCAATATTAAGTCCAATTTATCATTAATTATTCCCAAATCAAGCAAGGAAAAAGGGATACTTTTTTGGTGTCCACAGATAACTTTTCTCAAAACTTTGATAAGTTTGCAACTTTCTTCATTTTTTCTCTTCAAATGATCTTCAACCTAAAATTGAAATCAAAACTCAAAGAGAAAAAAAAAAATTCCTCGGGAATGGGGGTTTGGCTTGATCAAACCCTATTTTTTTAATTAAACCTTGAGATGAAATAGAAAAGTATGAATGAATGATGAGTGAACTTCAATATGTAAAAAATCACCAAACCTTATTTGAAACCTGAGATAAAAATCTACAAACTAGCATGAAATGGCCTCAATGAGAGTAGATATTTATCATGAATTATATTAGAGATAATTTCCTTTGAAAGCTTGAACATATATTGAAATCTACATCACCGTATTAGCTCAAACAACATGCATGATGCAACAATTATTTTACATAATTAATGGAATATTGATTGTTGCAATAATATTCAATAAAATTTCCCCTTGAATGCCTTCAAATTTCTCTTGAATGCCCATATAATGCTCTTGTGAATTTTACTTGATGCTTGACAGTCCTAGGATGAAACATAGTGAAATAACCTTGTATTTATACATATCTTAACATTAATTTTTGAAATTCAAATATCACAAGCCTACATTAAATTGTGGATTTCAAATAATTAAAATACCACCAAAAACATATTTTAAAGGGGGTTAATATGTGTAAGTGAGGACCCATTTTCCATAGGGCGAATGGATCCTACGTCCCTTACCTAGGATACACATTGCTCAGTGTTACACATTATGTTAAATTAGGGTCATAGGTCTAAGTGAGAACCCATTTTCCCTATGGAGAATGGGTCCAAGGTCATTTAATTAGGAAACACATCTTCCAAAGTTAAGTATTGTGTAATGGCATTTACGAATATAAATTTTTATCCCTTGTAAATTGCATTTAATTAGGATTGAATTTGAATTAAAGGGGCCAATAAGGAAATTTTACCTCAATTAATTAATAAAGCCATAGATTAGTGTGAAAGTGTAAAGGTACACCTTACAACACTAGAAACAAGACACAATTAGGTCCATTTAATTTAAAAGGACCCTAAAATTAATGTGAATATGTAAAACATATTACAACACTAAATTAAGGCATCATTAAGCTCATTTTATTATTAATTATTTCCAAATTAAGTGTGAAAAAGGGATACCTTTTCCTACACTACACACATATTTTCTAGAAATTCTAAAAAAGTCCTTTCATCAATACAAGATTCTATAATTTAGAAATATATATTATATATTTAAATAGCTAGTAGTGATTTATTTTTTATTTTTACTAAAAGTAGGTCATCAAAGATGAACATAGGGATGTTAATACATTTATAAAGTATACTATTTTTTAAAATTATGAAAATAGAAATGCACTAGAAAGAATCCTTTCCAAAAAGGTATAATTCAGTTTTGTTTATAATAAACAATCACTTGATATAAAGTGGAGACCCTTTGAAACTATTACATTCAACTTTGTACCTTTAAATATTTATTAAAATATATTTATCCAAGACTTAGAAAAATATACTCACTAAAGATTCAACATAACTAAACAGAAACAAAATATTTTAGGATAATAAAAAGCATATTTGAATGGAGGAATGTTGACCTCATTTTATAATAGTTAAATTATAATAAAAATTATTACATACATATGTATATATGTATATATGTATATATGTGTATGTATGTATAAATGTGTATGTGTGTGTGTATGCATGTATGCATGCATGTATCTAGAAGTATACATGCATGCATGTATTTCAAATAAAATATCACAAAAATTAAATATGTCAAAATTTTACATTTTATTAGTTATATACTATTTTAAATCTAAAACATATAAGTCAAATTTAGGTGCTTCAAGCTAGAAAGTTTTTCTTAGTCATTTCCTCTTTAAAATGGTGACATAGTTTTGAAATTTCATCTCATTAAGGATGCATTTTTTCTATTATATTTTCCTCCACTTTGAGATGCATGGTCTAAGTATGTAGTATTCTCAAACATGTGTAAATTAAATGTAGTAGAAAAATAAAACTATAGTCTAGAAAGTGTAAATGTTCTCCTTCCATGTGTATATTCTCAATGAATTATTATATTTCAAAGGATATAAAATAATACATCAAAAATTTCTCTCACAAGCTAAACTAAATGTACAAATATGGATGTTTAATGATTATGTATCCTCCTTTATTTGATTGTAGATAAGGTGCAAGTAATTCAAGGAAGATATTTTTTATATAGGAATGGTACACATAATACCATAAAAATATATTCACTATAAAATATATTATTCGATAATCATATGCATAATCAGAATCATTTGATAAATATAGAATAAATGATAATTTTGTAAGTTTAAATAATCATCTAAGTTAGAATATATAATAATAATAACTCAAAGATTAAATTGTTGGAAGCATAACAATGGGATATAAATAGAATTAATGATTAGATAATTTCCCCAAACATGGGTAAAGTATTGGTGATTCAACCCTAAATTGTTGAAAAATCACCTACTAAATTATATTAAAAGGAAAAATGTGAGATCAATGAGAATGTGGACGCATAGGGTAGGATGAAGATAATGGTGATAAAACATTCTATGACAAAAATTCCCATGAAAGTATAATTTAATAACAATCATCCCTCCTTAATAATAAACACACATAGGGTAAGATCAATGGTATGAAGCACAACAATCAAATAAAATATGACAAGTAAGACAAATAAAATAGATAGGATAAATAGCTCAAAGGATTAACAGTGGACCAAGTGCTAAATATAGCGATATGATCATAAGATAAGAAATATAGATATATCTATTCAAGTATAAATAAAGCTCAACATAATTAGTGTAAAAGCATAACTATCTCCAATGTATGATGTATATCATAAATTATGGCAATAGATATGTGTACAAAATTACAATTTATAGCATCAAGAAATGTGATATAACAATGCAGGTTTGATATGAACTTAATTTTTAAACTTTATGTTATGGGCTCTCCAACAGCTACTCCTGAAAGCCCTCAAAACACTAAAATTTATGGAAATTATTTATAGAAGTATGATGATACCTTATAATCATGTGAACATGAAAAGTTATATATAAATGTTATTATTTTATCTAAAATTAGAGTCCTTTCTATTAATCATATCCACATGTTGTAGGAGGGTCATGAGTGGGCCTATTGAATTATATGGAAGTAGCAAAGGTAGGTAAGTAGAATATTGGATTGTAGAATATCATATGTGGTAACAAGGTAGAATGGGTACTTTGAGAAATAGAGGTGCCAAGGACACTTTTTAAAATTTTATAAAAGACATGTTAGATAAATTTTGTATTTTTCCTATAGAAAATATTATGGATGGTATGTGTTTCCCTACTAAATCACATGTTGGATTTAAAGAAATCTTAAAGAATAATATAAAAATAACAAAGAATATCCTACTCTTTGATTTGGGAGGATGTTTAGATGAGGTGAATTATTATTTAAAGATGGATTTGATCACAAAATCAATAATATTTGTTTCAATATACTTGAGCTTCATCAATGGTAACTATGTCTTAGAATCCATTTAATGAAACATTTGTAGTAATTTACCCTTCTACATAGTGCTTCATTATTTTTTGTGAATCTACATATAGAAAAAAATTAGCCAGGTGGCCTTACCCATGGCAAATTATTTTTTCATAAGCAATAGTTTTTTGGATTTAATCTTGTAGCTATAAATCTCAATATTAATACTATATATGTTGGACTACATAATATTCCTTTAAAATTGTAGTAACTTGCCACCTTTGAGAGAATTGTTAATTACATAGGCATATTAATTTTAATTTCTATTGAAACCATCAACCACTCTCACTCTACTTAATTGTGTTTATACTTTATAGTTAGACTTTTCTCAATACCTTCCTACAAAAAAATTGCTAAAATTTCAATAATCTACTAGGAAACAACCACTTAATAATGAAAACCTTATTTTTCAATAAATTAATTACTTTTATCATGGCCACTTGGTTGATTTATGTTCCATGAAAAATATAAAGGAGGTCAAGTGACCTGGTGATAGAGTACTAATATACATTATAAATTAATTGGTATATTTTCATAATATCTTATGAGGTGAAAAGAATCACTACGTAAGTCCCTTGTGAATTAGGATTTTATTTATTTGAATGATTGTGATCTTAATAATATGATAATTTCCCCAATTTTTTTAAGTTTATTCCTTATAAGTGATTTATGGAGTACAAGTTAGTTGATGATATAGAAAATTAGTGATTCTAAAGAGCTAAAGAACATATTATATTTATTTAAAAATAATGGTATATTTAAGTTCTTAGTTACATGTCCCTTACCAAACATGTGGATGCTCCAATGTATTATTTGTTGAACATACCACATACTGAGAGGGGTAGAGGGGTGAATCAATATACACAAAAACTTAAACCCCTCTAGAACTTAAAATATTTAGCACCATAATTTAATAAATATAAACCCTTAAATATATTAGAAAGAAGATATTATAGTTTAATCCTTCAAAAATTTCAACAATCTTCAACAATGAAAGATATAACAATTCTAGCCTTAATCGGATCAACAAAAATGAAAATGAAACAAGAAACTCACATTCACAAGATAACACTAGATTTATGTAGAAAACCTAATGAGGGAAACCATAGTGAGAGTTAACTCACAATATATAGGATCACTACTAAAAAGGATTTGTAAACTAAGGCATGCTACCTTAGAGCAAGATGCAAAAGACTTGCAAAACTGAAGAAAATATAAATCCAAGGGAAAGATACAATGACCTGATGAGACTCATTGTCTCAGAGTAGGATACACAAACTCCATTAAGGAAATTTATAATATTTTTCAACAATTCACTCTACTAATTGAGGCATTAAAGTGCATTTTATCTTTCTTCTTAACATTTTAGCACTAACTCTATTGGATATTCAATACATTCCACATGCACACTTCTTTGTACTTATTTAGAAATTCATGCGTTTACAACTAAAATGATCTTGTATTTGTATCCACTATAATACTTCAAAACTTCAATTAGGTTGGCTAGGAAAGAATACAAAAAATGATTTCATCAAATCGGCCACAACAACATACTATCCAGTCCTATCATAAGGATAGAGAGGGTAAAAAAAAGCTTATTACATCTTCCAATGTGATCTAAAACAATTCACACATTGGAACACATCAACCTAAGTCAGAAATAGGGGAATATGTATATGAAACATGAAGCACATAATCATTCAGCCCAAAAATATGTTGAACACTCAAAATATTGAGAGGGGGGTGAATCTGTATTCTTTTACATAATTCAAACAATCAAACATCCAATTCACTTAGAAAATTTAGAATATAATAATGAAATAAAGCATGAAACATTCAACAACTTCACATAACACATGAACACTAGGATGTTTACATGGAAAACTCAAAATTGGAAAAATCATAGTAAGGATTAGCTCAAACAATATATTATATCCCCTTATAGTATATTTATAGAAGTGCTCACTATAGGTGGATTCACTGTTCAAATGGAATCACTACCTAATGAGAGAAAAATATAGAAGAGAGTTTGTGGCACATAACCTAGATTGAACTGATATAATTGCATCTATCATATGCATGAGATATAGTTCCAATGAAGCTCAATAAATTGACTTTAAACACTTCATTTGATTTTGAACTAACACTTTTCCTTCCTTTGCATTTGCATCACTCTAATATTCTACTCAACATTCACAAATTAAATTTTCACTTCTCTGATAATATTTGCATCATTCACATCTCTTACATATGTCTCATTCATAAATACCAAAAATAGTCTAGTATATATATATATATACTTCAAGTATAACATCAATTAGGTTAGCCTAGTTAAATGTAACATACAATATATGATTTGTTGGCTCAAATATTTCTACACACAATTAGTGCCAAGATTCAACCATTAAAATAATTTGAAATAGGTTGACATGAACCTATAATAGCTTCTACATAAATCCACAACACTTATTTAATCTTCACATATATTCACATCTATTAGGTCAACACCACACAAGACCAAATGCAAAACTTCTTCAATTGTATACCCATATTCAAGCATGTGTACCTTAAAACATCATTCCAACTAGAGTGTACACTCTATTCACATTTATAAATATCTCTTTAAGACTACAAAGTCAAAATCCTCTCCATATAGAAGTGTGGACTCTCCTACTCATATGCATTGTACAAGAAATGACTATAATTTTCCTACCCAAACTTCTATTATCCATATCTTTCAAACCAAAAGCCAAAAAATGATGGAATTATAGAATTAGATGCTTCTACCAACAAAATATATTATGCTAGAATTTTAGATTGAAATTTTCATTCATGGCCCAGTGCAAACCCAAAAACTAAATGCTTTGTTGCAAAATTATTAGAATTGACACTTAGTCAATTTTCGGGTATGTGTAGGATCATGATGGGACAAAAAGTGGCAATATGATGGGTATGTGGCTAATGAATTTTTTTTTACCCAAAATTGATGAAATGAAAAGGGTTTTTAAAGGAGATTCTCATATTTCCACCAATATAAATTATGCTTTACTCTGAATTTAATAAGTAATTATTATTCATTTTCTATTCAAATTAGGACTAAAGTCCTGATTGATAGGCTGATTGAAAAATATCCATAGCTTTCAAATGGTATCACATTTTTTGAATCCAAAACATGTGTCACATTCTATGCTTCACATACTATAGGATTAAAAAAATAAATAATGAATTTCATGAAGTTTTGATCAAGTTAAGGTGGTCAAACATACAAATTTTTTATATTGTTTAAAAGTTGTAATAAAAAAATCGTAATTAATTATTTACTTGGAAAAAAATTAGAAAAAAATATTCATCACATTGGTACATGAGTCCTCTACTTATATATAAAATCTTACAAAAAAATATTATCATTAAATTATTGTGGTTAGGGTGGTCAGACAGACACCTACTTATTTTTTCAGTGAAATTTAAGTACTATTACATTGAAATTTCAAATTTTAACCAAATAGATTTTTTTTAAAACAAACCAAGTAGTTTAGAAACTACATTCAATTTGCTACAAATTCTATTCTTACATATTTTTGAAATAATATAGATAACTTATTCAATTTTTTATGTCAGGTTGCCTAACTCTGATTTTTCTAAATTTTTTGCCACTTAAGGGCTTGTTTTTTCCATGATGATCCTGCACATACCCTTTCATCATAATAAACTTTACAAAATCAAACTATCTTGCAAAATTTTCTTCTACAAAAGTTCCAATTCATGCTAGAACCAGCCAAAATGATTTGTACCAAAGTATTCACACAAAGATGTGATATTGACATCAATGACAATACTGCAATAGATAATAGTATAGCTTGTTCTTATCCTACATGCTCATGTTACCAACAAAAAACAATTACAAAATTATCATTATTCCAAAAATATCCCCTTTTTCATTGATGGCAACATGCCAAAACATCTCTAAAATATCTCCAAAACATTCTCCCACTTTGACATCAAGGGAACTAGATAATCCAAAATTTATAACATTCCTTGTCTCTCCAGCTAGCTCAAGTGTCAGATCATAGACACTAGATGCAATTTTGATCTAGGACTCAATGATTTCCATCTCCATCCTAATTCTTTGTGTGGCTATGATCCACTTCATTCCATATTGGTAAAGAGCCTTTACCTTATCTACAGACCCTTGTGCATTGTTTAGATTCTATTGAAACATTTTATGTGTAAGAACATATTTTTTAGTAATCTCCAACATCTTTTTATCATTTATCTTCTTTTCAACTTCTTTTTCTTTCCACTAAACCTATAATACTAGAGTGATACTCTTTAAAAGAATCAATTAATAACTTTAAATTTTCCATACCATAAAGTGATGTGTCTGTGTTTGCACCAGGTATGGCCTCTTGCAATGTATTTACTTCTTCTTCCATCAGTTCTCCACTCTTTTCATGTATTTATATGATCTCCTTTTGAGAAGATGCATGGAATAAATTCCCAACTATAGCTTGTGGATGGGGGAAATATTTTCCAAATCTACATTTCCCTATTGCATTGGAAGTTTAGCAATTATGATGACACAATAGGCAAAAACTTGAGTTGCATACATAGTAGGTTCTTCATGGAATCTATAGAGTAACTCGAGGATTCACTAGAAGTATTTGTAATTTCCATAAATTTTCCTTTCAAGTAATTTTCCTAATTATTTACAGAGTTTACTAGATTTTCTTCTTCTATTTTTGCATCTAAGGATGCATCCTCATTCTTATCCTCATCATTCTTCTCATTATTTTCTTGTTTATCTTCATTTTTTTCTTCACTATTCTCTTCTTCACCAAATTTATTTTCATTCCCTTCCTATTCAAAATTCTCTATGCTATTCAGAGGAGTAAAATATTCTTTAGGTACTAGAAGAGGAGTGAATGCATCTTCCTTTGCTTCTTCCTCACCAGTGTATGTCTCTCCTTCAACATTCTTTTTTGTTTCTTCATCTTCCTATGCTAATTCTTCCATTTTTGGAGGGACATTAGCCTGAATGTGTTCTTCATGTGTTGCATGCTCATCTCAAGCATCAATTTCCTAAGATTCTTCTCTTGTAGTGACTTCCAAAGCAGTGTCCTCTAAAGTCATACCATATTTTTGTGTAATGTCAAAAATTATATCTATTGTCTCCTTCTGTGGCTTCTTAAATTCATTATTGTCTCTACCCATAAGGGTAGTTACCCTTTTCTTGACTCTAGATTCTGTTCTGTATAGCTCAATAAATGTGTCTATATTTTCTTTAGACATAGAAGTACCAACTTTCTCTAACATGCATATATTATTTTATCTTTCCTTTTTCTTCAATTGCTTCTTGTCTTCTCTTCAACAATACATTCCAAAGTTTTGTAGGAGTTTTCTTTTTAGTTTTTTTATATAGACTTCTAAAACAATGATATACTTGATAATTTTCTAAAAAATGATGGCCTTTTCCACCTCATTTTCTTCATTATACAAAGTTGGAGTATCCTCTAATATTTCATACTAGGTATGTGCAGGATCATGATGGGCCAAAAAGTTGCAATATAATGGGTATATGTAGGGTATGTGTCTGACGACTTCTTTTTACCCAAAATAGATGAAACGAAAAGGGTTTTTAAAGGAGATTCTTAGCTTTCCACCAATATAAATTATGCTTTATGATTTTCTATTTTAATTACGACTAAAGTCTTGATTGATAGGATGATTGAAAATGATCTATAGCTTTCAAATGGTATCACATTTTTTGAATATGAAACATGCATCACATTCTTTGCATCTCATACAATAGGATTAAAAAAAAAAAAATCATAAAGTTTTGACCAAGTTAAGGTGGTCAGACATACAAGTTTCTATATTCTTAATTGAAGGTTGTATTAAGAAAATCATAATTAATTAATTAATTAGAAAAAAATTACAAAAAAATATGCATCACATCTGGACATGAGTCCTCTACTTATATCTAAAGTCTTATAAAAAAATATTATCATTTTATTGTGGTTAGGGTGGTCATACAGACACCTACTTCTTATTTTTCCTTGAAATTTAAGAATGTTGCATTGAAATCTCAAATTTTACGAAAATATTTTTTTAAAACAAAAACCTAGTAGTTTAGAAACTATATTCAATTTTCTACAAATTCTATTTTTACATATTTTTGAAATAATATAGATAACTTATTCAAATTTTTATGTCAAGTTTGCTAACTATAATTTTTCTAAATTTTTTGCCACTTAAGGGCCTTTTTTTTCCATGATGATCCTGCACATACCCTACTAGAAAATATTATTGAACATTACTTCTAATTTCATGGGAGAGTGAGGTCTTACTAGTTCTACCTTTTTTTTCTCTTTTCTCTCATCTAAAGTATTCTTCTAGCTTGTTTCTACTCTCTTCTTCTCTAGTGACACATTCTTGGTGGCTTGTTTCTTCTTCTCCCTCATGTGAACAAAAAATATCTTCTCTTCTTCCTCTATCTCTTCTTCATTGTCTATTTCAATGATGTGAAATTTTCTTCTTTTAACACTTTCTTCACTTTGTGAAGATTCACTTCTCCTTTTGTAGACCAACCATGGTCCTTCCTCCACTTCTTTTTCTTCTTGTACATTCAAACTTGTAGTATTTTCTCTCACTAACTTTTTCTTTTGTCTCTTCTTAGAAGAGGCTATAGGTGGTGTTGTTCTAGTGGTTTTTGTCTTCTCATCTCTTGTAGTTTACACAACAAAAGAGGGTTTGTCCTTTACTAGAGAACTACCAGTTATTTTCCTCTTTTCTCCAATAGAGAGCATAGTCCTAGGGAGGACTACTAGAGCTTCCTTAACCTACTGTAACACATAATTCTCCCTTAGCCTTTTCTTTTTCTTGTTGCACTTTTTCCTTTGAGACACACCCATTTCCTCTACATACTTTTCAACCACCTTCTCAACCTTTTCCTTTATATGTGGTTTTCTCTATTGCATATGCACCTCCATAGACCTTTTTTTCATAGGTTCCATACCTTGCTCTAGTGGTGTCTTTCATAATTTTCAAGAAAATATTATCCAAGCCATCAATCTCTTGTTCATTGATCTCATATGATCCTAATACAAGTATCCATACTGTCCTTGGTTCTACTACTTCCATCATACACTAATTTATTGAGACTAGGAATGTGATATCATTTTCATATTTTTCAACCATTTTCATAGGGATTTTATCTCTTTCATGCATCCTCTTTCAGAAAACTAAAAAAGAAGAAACACGAGCATCATCTTGTTCCTTTGCATCAGCAAGACTTCTCATAAATTATGTAATCAGATGAGCTATTGGTCTTCCTTGCAACCATTTAACACTTTTAGTTTTGAGAAGTTACTTTAGGAAAAAGAAAAGTAGACACACAACTAGTGTTCCATGCTTAAATGCATCTTTATTCTCCTTAGTTTGATTCAAGTTCTCCATCAATTTTTACCTTAGTAGTTCACAAATATTATAGTCCATTCCTTTTTCAACCATTTCACCATAATGATTGCAGTCGTAGATATAGACTTTTATCTAGTTTTGAAGTAGATTTTATAACCTCATGGGGATTTAAATTTTTTTCTAGTTCTATGCTTGCATTTCAAATTTTTGGTTGTCCTGGGTGTAAGATTTTTCTTGTCATGTTGCTAGCGTTCATTCTTTGGGTTAAAACCCCCTTAAAACCCTTAATTTGTAAAAACCCATGACATTCTTGTATTTCATCATTGACCTTGCTTTACCTTTTCCTAGTCATTTGAGTCATTAATTATGCTATTAAACCATGTTGATCATGTGGCCCCTTCCTTCCTAGTAAAATATGCGGTTTCTTTCACTTTAAAGATATTAAGCATAATGTCTGAAGTCTTGGTGGTTCAAATTGTTGATGCCTTTATACTTCAACTTGAGGCCAAAATATTTCTTCAAATGCCTAATTCTTATGGTGTCCATTGACTTAGGTAATTCCCCCTTTTAAGTTGTTACTTACCACACATGCTTATTAAATAACTCTCATTCATGGTTGGGAGGTCCCATATCTCATATTTCATTTGCTCCCCATTAGCCCACACCATTGAAATATTGCATTAAAAATTGATGTAGGGAACCAGGTGTGTGCCACATGGCACAATACATTGATGGGCCCTACAAGGTTCAAATGGTAGTTGTAAGTAAAGGTTAAGGATCTAATGATTTATATGTAGTTTGCAAATCAAATTTTGTTCATTCTTTGCTAGCCCATGGGGGACCCACTGAGGAGTTTGGATCTTGTGTGGGGTAGTAGGTGACTACCATGTTGCATGATCTACATTGCACATGAAAATATTAAATAAGCAAATATTTCTTAAAATATTTTAGTAGGACTTTAGAAGTATTAAAGCTCAAGCAACTAATGGAATTTATAGTGGATATGGTTAAATGGTGATCAAGATGTTTTAATCTTAGTAATCCATCATATGAAAGTGTTAAGCACATGTGTGCATGACTTGGTGACTTAAAGGGTGAGCACATTGGGGTGTACGAACTCAATCTGGACCATTCTTCGCCAATCCACAATGATTGATCAAGTCTCCATGATCTCAAGTGGACTAGTTGGATAATGACATGTGGATGTTGTCAATGATTGTTAAGAATAGTGTAGCCCACTAGATGGAAAGGAGGCTTACCATGTGGCATAATTTTATTGGTTTGATGTGGAGGTTAGCATAAGTCAAAATTTCAAGCGTACATGACTCCAATCTAAGTCGTTCATTGATCCAAATGGATGGGAGATCGACGCTTGATATTTAAAATTTAATCATGAGGTAGATGGAGTCATTCTAGTTCATGCAAATGAGTTGTAATGGAAAAAATGATGTTGTAAGGCCAATTGAATGGTTATTTCACCATAAAAGTAGGATTTTAAGCAATGTAAAAATCATTAAAACACTTTAAAGCATCTGGCAACTTGTAGTAGATTTTCAAGCTTTGGGCATCCATAATTAGGGTTTTTTAGTGTATTCAAATTAGTAAGTCAAAATTTCCTTCTCTGCATTGAATTTTCTTGCAAATTCTATAGAATTTTTAGTTTTGTGAATTAATTCATCTATTAGGTCATCTTTTAAAAGGTTTGACATTCATCACTATTGTCAAGTGTTCTAAAATTTCCTTGATAGTTTGTGTCAACCTTAAGCCGTAGCTACAATCTATAAACCCTAGGCTGTGTCAATTCTTAGTCCAATGGTGCCCCCAAAAGCCAAATCTTCTTTCTTAGACCCCACATCTAAAACAAGACCATTCTTCTAAGATATACTTGACCTATTTCCTCCTTCCACCATTGAGAAACATATAGGTCAACCTATGTTTCAAGGCCATGGAATGGGAGATGGAATTGTTGATAGATAGTATGCCATTAAAGATGCTACATTGTCAGTAATTGGGTGGAATATCTTCACCTATCTATTTGGGAAGAGAAAATATAAAGTCCCATTCAACAATCCATGGAGACTTTAGATGAGAAAAATGGTTGTCTCCAATGTCTACCTTGAAATTAACTTGATAAAGGTCATAGGGGCCAATTATGACCCTCTTGTTTGAGTTATAAGAACACATTCAGGTATGGGGATGGTCAACCTCACTAGGGAAAGTTTTATTTTGGTCTTTAAGTTGAATTATATGGCCAAGGAGCCCATTGACTTAAATGCACATAAAGAAGAATATAAGAAGATTAAAGTAACTTTTATGGTGACACACTTAATAAATATCATGGGAGAGGGGAAGAAAAAGGTTAATGTCAAATTGAATCCATCAAATAAGGAGGCCTTCCTAGTAGAAATTTGAATTCTATTTCTAGAATACTTTCTTTGCATTATGTCAGATTCCTGGGATGGATCCTCCTACATGGATTCCAATGGCTTTTATGTATATGGTAGCCAACATCCAACACCCCGTGGTTAATTGGTTGTATGATTTTACAACCTACTTGTTTGATGAAATCCACAAGGGATTGACAACTCTTAAGAAGGGAGAAATAGGTGTTTGGTTGTGGTGGTATTAACTATTGCTTCACATGTTCTTGTATAAGTGATCTTTACATTTTTATAAGGATGTGAAGTTAGACAAGTAGGATGAGAATGGTGAAGATCTCCCAGTCTAGGCATGGACCTGTACTCTTCATATGAATGATTAGAAATCTATTTTTATGGTCTTTTCCAATGTATTTTGTTCTAGGTTGACAAGTTTTTTGGTGTTGAATCCACTTACGATTCCCAAGGAATTGCATGATTTTATTAGAACAAAGAAAAGGATACAAGATAAGGGTATTCCACACAATAGAGGAGACATTATTGTTTATCTTGATTACACAATTATTAGCTCATCTATGACAGTAAGGTCACACCTCATGTTTTCTCCAGTGATGTGCCCCTAAGAGTTGGTTTCCTTGAGGTCATATGCAAATTAGGGAGTGTAGAAGACACCCACCTAGTTGGGACGAATAAGGGGATTATATTCCTTTCCTATAATATTTTTTCTAATTTTTTCATGGTTAAAGATGTTTGGAAGAATATAGTTGATAAAATCAAACCTCTTTGAATGAACTATTACAAAGCAAAAAACCATGATCCCACAATTTATATTATATGGTTAATGGATAGGTTTATAGATATATAAATTTGGCACAATTTCTACTTTCTAGAGGATGTGATTAGAAGAATTTGTAACCATAATTTATAAGAGGAAATAAAATGAAGTAAATGGCCTTTATCAAATTGGACAAGGAAAAGCAAGATAGAGATCCCACTTTCTAAGGGACATATGCAGAAATTGATCATTGTGTGGTAAGGATGGAAATATTTTTACAAAATTTTGATAGAGTGATCAAGAAGCTTAAGGAGGAAAGAGAGCTGCATGATAAAGGAAAACAACCTATGGATGAGGAAGAGCCATCACATTAGCCATCCACAAAACAATTTGTGTTCTCAAGAAGAAATGATGTTGTAAGAAGGAAGAATATTGCTCTCACTCCCAATATTTTTTGAGGAATCCATAGCTCCCTCTCCTCCACCTATGAGACTGCCTTCACCATTGATTATTGAGCTTGACTAACCTCTAAGGGAGTAATCTCCAAAGAGAAGAAGAATCAAACTATCTAGCAATGTTGCATCACTTGAATTGGATGATTATCCCATCAAGTCAAATGATGAGGTTATTTTCATCATAGAGGAAATGAGGCAAGGTAAGCCTTCAGCCCCAAGGGAGAAGAATCTACAAATTCATAGGCTTTTATTGAGAAAGGATGATCTTATTAGGACCAATAATGTAGATGATGTTAGAGAAAAACCATGCAATAAAATTATGGATGATGATACTTCTATTAAAATAGATGCTTTCGATGAATTTTTTTGGAGAGATAGAAGAGAAAAATATGATGAAGAGATAAAAATTTGGATGGTTAATAGCCCAGAGATGCCCAAGGAAATTAGTGAACATAGGTTTCTTGAATAGATGAAAGAATAATATTAAGAAATAACCCATGTTGAGGGTAGAGAGCTAGTAAGGAAGGCTAGAGTACTCCTCTTACTAGAGTGGGACATGGCATCTACTATTTCTTTTGATATGGTAAGGAGATACAACAATCCTATGTTTTCAACTAAAGAGGAAGCCAATATAGATTTTCATGGATCAAATTTTAGCCCACAATGGGATACATTGGCCATTTAGGCCCTACTTACAAACACCAGTAAACTTGCAAATCCTTCATCTAATCTTATGGGAGGATTGATAATAAAGATAGTGTCTAACGCTCTAACAGTGGAAGCAACCACATTGGTTGTGAATTTGGAACAATTCACTAAGGCCACTATGGAATCATTGTAGGAAGAATTTCACAAAAATAATGAGTACAATGATATGGTGATTTCATACAATAAGGGTGAGTGGAAAATTATAGAATTGCAATTGGAAGTTGCATTGCTAAAAGAGCAATTCCAACAATGGCCTATTCTCCACCACAAGTCAATGTTCCAATATCTCCTACTGTTCCACATGCTCAACCACCATCTCCTACCAATCCTCCTCCAACTTAAAGAGAATTAGTTATATAAAATAATGATGATGTGCCCATTACACATCTCAAACCAAGTACATTAACTACAACATAGCCAAGGAAGAGAACTAGAAGGGAGTTGATAGAGAAACTCAATGTCTATGATGAGTTCCTTTAGCATGTGGATAGGAAATTGTACATGAACAACATGAAATTATAATTGTAGTGTTGGAGAATCTAAATAAGAAGATTGAGAGGAAAATTCTCAATGTTCATTTAAATTATTCTTCAATGTTTGATGCAATAAAAAGATTTGGTAGGGATAAATAATTTCCATCCCATTGATAAATAAGTGGATCCCTAGATTCGAAACATTGAAACATATGGTAATTGGATCAACCCATGATGCCATTAAGCCACCTCATATTTCCCTAACCCATAAGATTGTGAAAGGAATTGTGGAGTACCAAAGGTTGGTGGATTCAATGGAAAAGAAGATCAAGGAGCTTGCACAAAATTTTGATGAATGTTACTTTGGTTTGTTTCTTGATATTTTGAATGGTACTAGTAATGTGTAACCCATTCAACAGTGGAGAGATCAAATGAATAGCTCATTTTCCACTCAAGCAACATTAATTTGTGAAAGTGTGGATATTGACATGTTGAAAGATAGTATGGTTAAACTATCTTTCACAAGTGGTTTCTTGGAGAGTTTTGATAAAGAAGCAACTTAGATAGTAATCAAGTATGGCTCACACAAAACCAATTTACGTGAATTTACTTCATGAATATGGACATTTGATGATGATTTTGAACTATAGAAGAGAAAGCATGTTGACATTCTAGACTTGTGAGTTTCTATTGAAATAGGGTGGTGGTGAATTTTTATTTTTGTACACTATGTAGATGAAAGAATCTTTAATAGGAGTGGAGATAAAGGTTTTTCACTTTGCATATGTAAAATTTTGGCTTCACATGCTAGCTTAGTTCCCGCGGATAGTCTTCATGGATAAACAAAGAAAGGAGCAAAAAATTATATCAAAGAGACAAAGGATTGAAACTTTAAATAAAATGATTTTTTCCTCACTCATATATTTTGAAATATAATTATAATTGTCAACTGAAAATGTGACAAGTGTACATTGGCCCAAAGCTTGTTTCTCCTATTTTTCTATATAAATGAATTCAAGGCCAATTCCACAGGTTGTTGATTGATCGAGGTCAATATTTTAGTCCTCGATGGGGTTTGTCTTAGGAGAGGATGCTCTATTAGAGGACATTTTTTTCCTAGGGACCAGTGATTCTGGCCTCTTTATATCACGATCTTCATGAGTTTCCCTATTGTGATAGCAGAGCGATTGGTGTTGGCATCACATTACTACACATCTGGTCCTAGGAGCACATAGTCATGCTTCGATCGAGGGTTATAGTGGTCGATGTCAAGATTGATGACCCAAAATTTTGGAGGTATAGGGGTGGACTCACTTTCAAACATACAGGATAGGTAGGTCAGAGGGTTTTGGACAAGATGATAATGTTCACCTAGAGACCCTAGTTATAGATGTCTACATGGTGTGATGATGTACAATAGCTATTCTATGCTCAACATAATTGGCTTGTGTAGGGGCGTGAGCACACCATGATCAAGCGCTACCTTCTAGAAAAGATAATGAGATAGTTTGGAGATGTGCATGATCACCTCGATGACTAGTATGTGGCTATTTTTCCATGCACATCAAGAGAGACTACTTGGGGTGAAATGTAATTTATTCTTTTAGATAGTTGGTGGTTAAGCCATGGGCCTAAAATCAAGGATACATAGATCTAGGCACCACACATCCCTATGACAATTGGTACAGGCCTTTAGTCTGATTGACAGTTCTTGGGGCAACACTTCCATGGTGGAGACCCCGAGGTAGGGTAGCTAGGAGAGGATATGTTCTAGCAAAAGGAGTAGGAGGAGGAGGTGGGTAACCTCCACACCATCCAAACTGAGGTTAGAGAGACCAACAATTATTGTTGAGAGACTAGAAACCACCATCGAGAGGTCAACAACCACCACCATAGCAACCTCAACCACCATAGCTTGATCCACATGACACTCAGATCCAACAGTTGTAGGGGCAGATACAGGCCTTATAGGGGTAGTTGTAGGAAGCTCTAGTAGAGAGGCAGTAGGGTAGGCAATAGGTCCAGGCCCTCACTATTGAGCAAGATCATGAGAGATAGTAGTGATAGATGACAAAGTTGTAGCTGGTCTAGAAGGTTGGCAGGAAACAACAACTAGAGAGTATGGAAGCCTCCTCATAAGGTAGGATAGTCCCAACATGGATGTACTATGAGGTAGTGTTGGAGGCCAAGTATTATAGGTTCCATTATTGGCAGGCTATACCCACAACAACTAGAGTACCAAAGTCCTCTCAAAAAATTGGTATGAGACAGACAGTTGACAAGGCTGAGAGAGAGATGAGCAAAGGGAGAAGCCACCAGGGCTAGCTCACATAGTTTTGATTGACACCATTCCTTTTGAGATCCACGGGCTCTATTTTTTGATAGCCGGGTATGTGTAGGATCATCATGCAAAAAATAGGCCCTTAAGTGGCAAATTTTTTAGAAAAATCAGTGTTAGGCAACTTGACATAAATATTTGAATAAGTTATCTATATTATTTCAAAAATATGTAAGAATAGAATTTGTAGAAAATTGAATGCAGTTTCTAAAATACTAGGTTTATTTAAAAATAAATAAAATCTATTTGGTGAAAATTTGAAATTTCAATGCAGAGTATTTAAATTTCGGGGAAAAATAAGAAGTAGGTGTTTGCAATAAAATGATAATATTTTTTGTAAGATTTTATATATATGTAGAGGACTCATGTTTAGATGTGATGCATATTTTTTTGTAATTTTTTTTAAGTAAATAATTAATTATGAATTTTTATTACAATTTTTGAAAATATAAAACTCGTCACCACCTTAACTTGGTCAAAACTTCATGAAATTTAATTTTTTTCTTTTTTAATCCTATAATGTGTGAAGCATATCATTTGACGATGTTTCGATTGAAAATATATGATAAGTTTGAAAGTTATAGATGTTTTTCAATCAGCCTATCGATCAGGACTTTAGTCGTAATTCTAATAGAAAATGAATAATAATTATTTATTAAATTCAAATTAAATCATAATTTATATTTTTGGAAAGCTGATAATCTCCTCTAAAAACCTTTTTCATTTCATTAATTTTGGGTGAAAAAAAGTCATCAGCCACATACCCTACAAATACCCATAATATTGCCACTTTTTGGCACACCATGATCCTGCACATACCCAGCCCCATGGGCATTTGTATACATTAATTGATACACATACATGATCCTGATTTTATACCATGATAGTTACACTTTTTTGACATATATATGATATGATCAATTCATTATGAGAAGTGTCCTATTTTATTTATGCATTATGGATGTATGTATATGTGATGTGATTCTATATGATATGATATGATTCTATATGATGTGATGTGATGCAGATGCTTATGGGTGTCATGGATGCATTTCTCTTTTTAGTATCTTTTCTATGCAATTTTTATGATGATGATGTATAGAGTATGGATGCAAATGTTATGATATGCAAATGATTTTAATATTCTTAGACTAATAGATCTATATTATGCCTATAAAACCCATTTTTTCCTCTTTCAAAGACATATCTATATTATGCAAAATGATGTTATATGTTATGATCATGAGATGTATGGGATATTATAACATGCACTTTTCTTTTTCAGTATCTATTTCATGTATGATATGATGATGCATATATGGATGATATGATGATGCTTTTATGTATGATATGATGATGTTTTTATGGTTATGCAATAGATGCAAATTTCTGATTTATGAGGTGCTTAGAATAACCAATCTATATTATGCAATGATGAAATGCAATGCATGTGAGATGATCAGTGTTTCCTATATGATATGATATGGATGATATGCATGTTGATAGTTTGTGGATACAAGATGGATGCATTGGTGATGTTTTTGATTAACTATCATGGTAACATGTTCGTGTGAAGAGAAGACAAAAGAAATGAGATGAAGACAAGAGGACCCAACAAGTCCATGATCTACAAGACCTTATTAGAGATGAGGATAATGATGATGATACATTGCTTATCAGGAATTAGGATTTTAAAATGGATTAATTACCTTATGTTTGATAACACATGTAGGCACAATGCATCAAGGTATAAAGAACTAGGATGGCATTGCACCTATTTTGATGAAATTTGACTCGATAACCAGATAGGAGTAATCATGTTCACACCTAGCATATGAAACCTTATTTAGAATGCAGATCAAATATTTCAAAGATCTCAAACCAGAACATAGAAAGGAAAGCCTTCCTATGTGGTCAACAAGACACCTAAAACATCCTCCCTACAAACCAAACAAAGTAGGCATGGCCAAGGTTATATTATAAGAACATCCAACAAGCACAATAGATAACATATAATAATCATTTCCCCATTCTTGTCTCTCTAAATACCTTTGTTTGGAAATCATCAAGAGGTCATTGGAACGAGTTCAATAAGATAAGTCAAAAGACAATGATCAAGTAAACAAACAAGCTAATGTTCTTCATACTGCTAGCCAAGACTAAATTGCAGTGATGCTTGATGTTGATGTCCATTATAGGAAGGAGGAATCCTAGGACATGATTTTATCAAATGATTTGCAACAAAATGGATGATGAGTTGTTGGTATCAAGAGTTGACCAACTTTTTTACCTACTAACCTAGACTTGAGAGCTTTGGCATTTGAGTTTTCACTTCTATACTGCTACAATTATTTTTGATTCTTCTACCAAAGGTTGGGGATGACAATGATTTATTATGAGTGAACATTTATTTTGGGTGATTGTGAAATGGGACAGATGGATTTTTTTGAATATTTGAATTTTTTTGATGTTTTGAAATGTCTTGCGTGTGGTTGTTTTTTTTATTTTTAGATTTTGCAAATGTTTTGATTTTCAAAATTTCCAATGTTTTGGTGTTTTCTGAGATTTTGACCAAGAGACTAACCTAAAAACCTATCCTAGGGGCCTCAAGGGCTAATCAAATATGATTTTTTCCTATGTTATACATGTAGAGATAATGTAGTTCAACTGACATAGACTCAATTATTGATGAGATATGATCAGATGTATTGTCAGTTTATTATGGCAGACTCCTTAAGGACTGACCTAAGTGTCTTGGGGGATGATCAAATATCAACCTTTCCTACATTCAGAGCTTGGAGACCTATAGTTCGACAAGATGAATCTATTTTTTGAATTTTTGACTTTTTGACCTATTTTTTGGAAATTGATATGTTTTGAATGTTTTTGGATTTTTGGATTTTAAGAATTCAAGAATATACACTAATCTAATCCAATGCAGGTATAGGAGCATGCTTGTAACATGGTTTGATAGAGTAATCTCATATAGGCATGGACAAATGGACCTTTGGAATGTACCAAGTAGTACTAGGAGGGATCATGATATAAACATAGAATCAAGCTATGATGCAGATGCGAATGGATGATGAATGGAGATATGTAATGTGATGGGAATGGTAGATGGATACTGCAAAACAAGTCATAGGGATCATGGTGGATGGAAAGTGCTCATTTGCACAAGGTTCTTGATTGCCAGGTTTTCACCAAGGTACTTGCCCAAAGTGCCACTGAAGTGGTTTTCACTTGAGGACTTTTTTTCTCTTTACTGTTTTCAATCCTTTTTCTAGTTTGTTTTTTTTGGATTTTTTTTAAATCTTTTTGTATTTTTGAATTTATACCCTACAAGTTCTAGGAATAAAACTTTTTGAGATGGTATTTTTTCATTGGTTCCTATAGAGGTTTCCCTTCGAGCATTGATAGTTGATATTCCCTTGATTTGTGGCTCATTGTGATGATGAAAGGTCCCAACCAATTGGGTTCAAACTTTCCCTTGCTGTTGAGATTTGGTACAATTTTTTGATTCTCCTTTTACATGAGATCTCTAACTTGGAAGGTCTAACTCCTTATATTCTTGTTGTAGCTTGGCTTGAGATAGTTTTGGAAGACTTGTAAATGGTTTAAGGCATCCATGCACTACTCATCTAGTAGTTCCAACATGTTCAACCGTGATACCTGATATTCTTCATCTATGATGAGATTCTGCAATGATATTCTTAAGGACATGAGCTTGATCTCAATAGGAAGGATGGGTTCTAATTCGTAGACCATGGAGAAAGGGGTTGCACCTATTGGTGTGTGGATACTTGTTTGGTAGGTCCATAAGGTGGGATTCGGTTGTAGGTTCCAGTCACAACCAACGTCATTGACTATTTTCTTGAGGAATTTTAAGATGGTATTATTTGTAGCCTTTGCTTGGCCATTTCCTTGGAGATAATATGGAGTGGGAAAGAAATGTTGGATATTGAACTTTTGGAATAGGTCTCGAACATCCTAGTTTTTTTAAAGGTGTCTCATTATCTAGGATAATGGCTTGAGGGACACTATAGTGGGAAATCAGGTAGTTTCTAGGATAAAATTTGATATCTACTTTCCTATGATATAGGTCATGGGAATGGCCTTTACCCATTTTGTGAAGTACTTTGTGGTGATGATGATGAACTTATGTCCATTGGATGAAGTGGGTGTGATTTTTCTGACGAGATCAAGCCCCCATTGTGAAAATGGAAAAGGATTAATAATTGGGTGGAAATCTTGAGCTAGTGCATGGATGAGATCCCCATGTTGCTAACACTACAAACACCTTCAGACATAATCATGAGCTTCCCTTTCCATTATAGGCCAATAGTGCCCAGTCCTCAATAGTTTCTTAGCCAAGGTCATACCACTTGAATGTGAACCACAAATTCCATTGTTTACCTCAGTTGAGGCATTCAAAGCTTCCTCAGCATTTAGGAATCATAAAAGGGTTCCCTCAATACTCCTATGGTATAAGGTGTCTCCTAGGATAAAAAAGTGGGAAGACTCCTATTCTCAAGTAGGTGTATATATCATGATACTTGGGATCACTGAGACCAATGATTTCACACACAAATTTAGACTCTAGTACCTTGAATGTTGGTATGAGAAAATTCTCTACAAGGAATTCTTGTACCTCAAACTCTGGTACCTCGAATGTTGGTACCTCAAACTCTGGTACCTTGAATGACGGTATGAGAAGTTGCAATCCAATTATTGCCATAGCATTTTCCACTTTGTTATTTTCCCTTGGTAACTACTCAAATGTGATATCGATGAAGGAATCTCTGAGACTTTCCACTAGTTTTTTGTATGGAGTCAACTTGTTGTCCTTCATTTGGTACTCATCATTGACTTGGTTGATGATAAGCAATGAATCTCCATAGACCTTGAGTGGCATGATCTTCCATTGCATAGCTATTCTAAGCCCTATGACAAGAGCCTCATATTCCACAATGTTATTATGTAAGGAAATGATAACTTATATGATTTAGGTATCCAATCCCCTTATGGTGTAATGAAGAAGACTCCAGCTCGTGACTCATGTTGTGTTTGGTATCCATCAAAGTACATTTTCCAATGGTCTACTCCACTTACGTTAAAGATTGACTCATCGAGGAACTCTGATACAAGTGGATTCTTTGAATATATCATGTTGCTTCTACCTGTTGATCAAAAATTTCTTGTCCTCTAATGGTCTTGTGTTCCACATACTTAATGTTGTGTTCTATTAGGATTATAACCCATTTAGCCATTTTCCCTATGAGCATTTCTTTAGAAAGTAGATACGTGAGGTGGTCTATCTTGGCAATGAGTTTTATCTGATGTGCTAGCATGTAGTGTCTAAATTTTTGTCCTATGAACATGACTGCTATGCAAGCCTTCTCGATGGATGTGTAATTCATATTGTGTCCCACCATTGTTCTACTGATGTAGTAAATAGCTCTCTCTTTCTCATTCTCATCATGTTGTTCTAAGATAGCACTAAGGGCTATTGTTGTTGCTGATATATATAGGATCAAGGGCTTTCCTAGAATTGGTGGTGTGAGCAAGTACTCTTTGATTTTTTTGAAAGCCTAGTCACATTTCTCATCCCATTTGTATGCTACCCCCTTGTGGAGTAGATGAGAATATGGGATAGCCTTATCTGCTAGCTTCACTATGTATTGACAGATGGATTGGTGTCTTCCTTGTAAACCCCTTAACTATTTTAATGTACTTGGTCACTCCATCTCAAGGATTGCTTTGACTTTGGCAGGTTCTATCTCAATTCCTCTCATAGATACAATGTATCCTAGTAACTTTCCTAATTGTACCCCAAAGACACACTTTTTTAGATTGAGACTGACCTTTTATTCTTCTAGCCTATTGAAGATGGAGCCTAATGCCGCTATGTGATCCTGACGTTTCTTTGACTTAGCCAATATGTCATCCACATAATCTTCCATAGATTTGTGAATCATATCATGGAAGATTAGTGTCATGGCCCTTTAATAGGTATCTCCTACATTTTTCAACCCAAATGGCATCATGTTCCATCAATATGTCCCCCATGGACAAGTGAAAGCCATTTTATGTTGTTCCTCTTTAGTTATCATGATCTGATTGCACCCTAAGAATCCATTCATTAGTGATAGCATTTCATGTCCTGTTGTCATATCCATAATCATATCTATGTTTGGGAGAGTGAAATCATCCTTAATACATGCTTTGTTTAAATCTTTGAAGTCAGTGTAGAAGCAGATGCCCCCAATGGGCTTTGAAATAGGTACAAGATTCAGAACCCATTCTAGATAATCAATTGGCTATATGAAACCAACATCAAGGAGCTTCTATAATTCCATTTTGACTAATAATGCTATTTGGGGATGCATCTTTCTCAACTTTTGTCTTACTAGATTTTCTTTAGGATATACAGCTAGGTAGTGAACCACAACCTCTGTATCAAGGCTAGGCATGTTAGCATAGGTCCTTTCAAAGTTTACCTTCCTTTCTCTTAGAAAAACATCTAGGAGTTCTTGTTCTTCTGTCAATAGTTATTCTACATAGAAGGTGATATATGGTGTTTCTTTTGTTCCTAGGTTGACTTGATTGTACTTCTCTGCTAAGACCACTGACTTCTCCTTATGAATATCACTAAGGGGAAGATTTAATCCCTCAACCTCTGGTGCCTCAAAGATGTTTTCACCATTGGATGCATCCTTTATTTTTACTATTTTCAAGTCACCGAGTGCCACCATGTGGTATTCACTAAAAGACCTAGATATTATTCTCAAATTTTCACTTTTGTGACTAAAGGATTTAATTATTTCCCCATAATAGGCATGTGTGTCCAACACGATTTCAAACCCATCTTTGATATCTCCACATGGTATAGTATCCTACATTCCCATGAATTATGAGAGAGCTTCATCATTCTCAAACATTTCTAAAATTGGTGGTCCTTTTTGGTCATAATTGATGAGTTTGGGATAGACTAATTTTAGCTCATTGTTTTGGTTGTTTGACTCAAAAGATAGGGTACTAATAATGAGAATAGACAAATCCTTGAATAGCATGGGTAAGTCAATTATGAGATCATCATCACACACATCGGTTATGTCAAAGGTATAGTTCTCTAAGGGTAGACCTATGGATACAAGCAATTGAGGAGGACCTTTGACTTTTCTAACTAGGTCACTTTTACCATGTATGATTACCTTTGGAGGGGTACATCCAAGACAAAGATTTCTAATACGCTTCTTAGGAATGAGAGGTACTAGAAGCCCATTGTTATTCTTCCCAAGTTTTTTGTTTTTGTTATAGCCCATACCAAGCATCATTTGCAGTCCTTTACCACCATCATCTATGAGAAGATTAGTGGTATGTGTAGGATCATGACGGGCCAAAAAGTGGTGATATGATGGGTATGTGTAGGGTATGTGGTTGATGACTTTTTTTACCAAAAAACTGATGAAATGAAAAGGGTTTTTAAAGGAGATTCTTAGCTTTACAACAATATAAATTATGCTATACTTTGAATTCAATAAATAATTATCATACATTTTCTATTTGAATTATGACTAAAGTCCTGATTGATAAGCTGATTGAAAAACATCGATAGCTTTCAAATGATATCACATTTTTTGAATATGAAATATGCGTCACATTCTATGCTTCGTATACTATAGGATTAAAAAATAAAAATTGAATTTCATGAAGTCTTGACCAAGTTAAGGTGGTTAGACATATTGGTTTTTATATATTTTAAAAGTTGCAATAAAAAATTCGTAATTAATTATATGCTTGGGAAAAAATTACAAAAAAATATGTGTCACATCCACACATGATTCCTCGACATATATCTAAAATATTATAAAAAATATTATCATTTTATTGTGGTTAGGGTGTTCAGATAGACACCTACTTCTTATTTTTTCCCTGGAATTTTAGTACTATTGCATTGAAATTTCAAATTTTCACCAAATAGATTTTTTCTTTTTTAAATAAACCTAGTAGTTTAGAAAATACATTCAATATGCTACAAATTCTATTCTTACATATTTTTGAAATAATATATATAAATTATTCAAATTTTTACATCAAGTTGCCTATATTTTCCATGATCATCCTGCACATACCCTCAGGTGTGGGCCTTTCATCTTGGTACAACAAGCTTGATATGTCTTTTTCATCTATGACTTCTCAACTTAGGTCTCCCCAAAATTTAAATCTAGAGGGGTCTACTTTGAAGATTTGGGATGATGTTTCAATTGGTTGGGGCTGCCTGTGAAACCTATGAGATTGAGGTAACTCTCCTATTATGAAATAACTTTTCTTCATTTTGTAATCCCCACACCCATTTTCTTGGATAATGACTTTTATTTTGGAGATACCAGGAATGGTGGGTGTCTTTGTCTCAAAAGTGGAGGCTAAAGTAGTTGGGTCTACATATGGGGTTGAAGGGCCTTAATCATTCTTTGGGACTTAAGGGATTTTGTAGTACTTTGCTTCCTTGTTTTTGCAATAATAAAAGGACTTGGGATCACCATGGACCATGACCTCTTTATTTTTATAGGGAAACTTGATGCATTGATGGAAGGTAGATGTGTGCTGACATCCCATGGATCCATTGATTCCCCAAGAGGATATTATAAGGAAAATCAAGGTCAAGGACCTAGCTTGTGGTTTCGATGATGGATGGCCCTACTTGAATAGGGAGTTGATAGTGCCTTGAGACACTCTTTCCTGATCATCATATTCTCTAATTGTAATACCTTTACTTTTTTGATGGTATCCTCAAAGAATCCCATATTCTTTATTAGCTTGAGTGAAGAGATATTTAGACCTACACCCCCATCCAACAAGAACCTTTTGACTTTATTTTTATGGACTAGAACTTTGAGATGGAGCATGCGATTATGAGATGGTTGAGTCAAGAAGCCTTGATCAAAAAATGTTAAGAGATGTGGGGTGGTGATGTGTCCAACCATATCTTGGAACTAGTTAGCATCAAGATCCACAGGGATAGTGGATGAAGCCAATGCTTCTTCTAGGATCTTCCTATATGTAGGTGAGATCTTCAACAACTCCATGATGGAGATCTAATTGAGGATTATTTTTAGTTGGTCCAAGACATTATAACCATTGGGAATATATTTTGGATTTGAGGTGGATTCCCTAGGTAGCTATGATGATCCAACAATGGTAACTTTTCCTCCATATGTGATGACTCCACAATCTGCTTTGGCTCCCTTGATGGTAACAATAGTCATCCATTCATCTAGGGATGTGATAACATGATCATAAACATGGTTTACACTCTCATACTTTGTTTTTCCATGTGGTTATTCCCTTTACTGTGATTTGGCATCAGATTCATGTATATCTTAAGGTCTTGATTTCCCGTAGGTTGTTCAATGTTTATGATTTTCTCATCGATAAAGTCTTGGATTAGATTTTTCAGTCTCATGCAACTAGATAATTCTCATAAATGAGATTTTCAATGAGATTTTCATTTACCAATTTCTTCATGACAAATTTGATTGATTCCCCGAGGGTGGTGTATTTTCATTTAGGGGGATACTTGTTCCATGAGGGTGGTCCCCTTTGATTATTTAGATTGTTGACTTGATTATTGGGTGGTTGCTATGATATTGTGTTGGCTTGTTTGTTATTTTTATTGTTTCCTTGCAGTTGTTGGTATGATTGCATGTTTTTTTGGAGCACTAATTATGAACTTGGAATCAACCAGACCATCATTAGTGACATTTGTGTTCTTTTCCCATGTGTGAGGTTTTTTGTTTTGACTAGTTGATGGGAAATTATCTTGACATTCTGGATATGTGGGTGTCCCCCCTTGTGCAATAAGGGCTCTTTCAATTTTGAGTGCCTTGGGAATAAAATGGTCATATGTGGTGATACGTTGCATCTTTAGATGGAATGACAAGGTTTTCTAGAGATTGAAAATGATAGGGTAGATTTGTTGTTCTTCTAGCATGGTCCACTTGCTCCTATTGTCCTTGGATCACCATCATTGTAAGAAGGAAGCAAATGTTTCCCCCTTAGCTTGTTTGAGAGTAGATAGTTCCTCTAGACTCACATCCATACCTATGTTGAATGCATAGTTTTGTATGAATCTTTCTACAATTTCATTGAAATTTTTGATTCTATGAGGAAGGTGAGAGAACCATTTCATTGCAGGTCCAACCAAACTTCAAGGGAATAGCCACATTAGATATGTATCATCTTATGCAACTTCTATGTAATGTACTTGTAATTCCATGATATGTTCTTTAGGATTACCCATCCCACTATACTTGTCAAATTTAGGGATTTAAAACCCTTTTTGGAATGGTACCACCACAAGGCTCCTGTTGAATGGATAGGGGCATAAATTTCTTGGTGTTTTCATTGTTTTCCTAGATTGGATGTCTAACACTTGCTGTAGGAGAAATTTGATTTGTGTTTTCACATCATTTTGTGGATCAAGAGGTGGAGTGAATGTGTTTTGAGGTGGTTGGATTGTTCAAGTGATGGGTGAGGTGTTTTTCATGCTTGTGGGAGTTTGTTGCAAGCTCTACTCTGTGATCAATGCTTGTTGATATTCCTACAATTGTTGTTGTGCCAACAATGATTGTTTTTGGTCTTGCTATTGTTGTGCCAACAATTCTTGTTGTTGGTCTTGCTACTATTGTACCAAAAATTATTGTTCTTGGGCTAATAGTTGGGTTGCTTCTTGTTGTGCTTGGTATTTTTGCAAGGCTTGTTGATATGCTTATTGTTGAGCTACTTGGTATTGTGCTTGTTGGGCTTGATATTGGGCTTGTGCCTGACCTTGAGCTTGTTGGGCAGCTTGTGTAGCCTCAACATCCTTTGTAGCTTATGCTTCTTAAGTGGCTTGAGCTACCTGTGTTTCTTGTGTAGCTTGGGTAGCTTGGGCATCTTGCTATTTTTGAAATAAAGCTCAAGCTTGGGTAGCTTGTTGTGCTTGTTGTTGTGCCAACACTTGTTGAGTAGCTTGTTATGTAACTTGCATGGCTTGTTGAGCTTGAAACTACTGAAGTGTCTTTTGATAGGTTTGTTGAGCTACTTGTAATTTGATGCTATAGTAGTTTTCCATGTTTTGTCTTGGTGATGGTGGTGGTGGAGGATTTAGAATTGTGTGAGATTTTTTGATGAGAGGTGTTGTTGGATTGATGATATGGGTTTGCATGGTAGATAGTGTGATTGATATGCTTGGTCCTTGAGAGACCACATTTATAAATGGTGAAATAATTGTTTGTGTGGTTTGGATTGTTGCCACCTATTGTTACAATATCAGTGGCATGATTGGAGGATTTTTTATGATGGTTTGATTTATGATTGAAGGGTTGTTTTCATTTTGTTGATCGAGGATTGGTAAAGGGGGTTTCCCTAAACTAATGAGGGGTGTGGATGCTAATGGTAGAGGTGGAAATGGTGGGAAGATGGGTGATGTGTTCCCTTGAGAAAATATTGATGATGAGGGATCAAAGATTCCCCCTTGTCCAAATAGTCCTTCTCCTTGTGAAGTCATAGGGAGAGAGACTTGTGTGCTAATAGGGTATGACAGTGTTGCATTGAAAGAGGATGGGTTGTTGGGGTCATGAAAGATGAGAAAAACATATGGGTGTTTTAGATTTTGGAGAATGGATTGACCCAAGATGGTGTTTGCATCCAAGTCTGGGTTGTTCACAAGGGGATGTGTTTGAATATCATGAAGCAATGAGCTCCCCATTTTGACAATTGGTTGAGTTGGAGCAAGGGATGATGTGAGTTGTGGGACGCGTTGAATGATGCTTTGGAATGAAGGTGTGAATGAGACCAATGGCATAATCCCAAGATGTTTCTCCATAATAGTGCTTACATCATAGTTGGAAGGGAGTTTAACCCCTTCTTTTTCCAATTCTAGCATGTATTGTGAAGGATTGAGCCTCATCATTGTGTTGAAAATTTTGTGATTTTCGGGATTTTGGACCATTTCTATGATTTGATTGTGAGTCATCCCTAGGAATTTGTTGGTAATATCCTCCACTTGGAAACCTTCCTCTTTAGGATCTTGTAAAAGTTGAGGAGGATTGAGTGGGGGATTGCTAGATCCAATGGGATCAATTTCAGGTGTAGTTTGACTCAAGTCACTTGAAGTGGATGTTTCTTTGTTCGTTTCCATGTTCTTTTTGTGTTCAGATCTAGTTTGGACCATAAAATAAGGATCAATTTTCAAGAATGTGGGAGGTGAACCTCCAACTCCTTGGATTGGTCTAAAATTTAGGTACAAAAAAGAAAGTCTAAGATGTTAAGGATCAAAGGATGGTGATGAGATAATGAAAGATGGATGATTGTGAATGATTGAACTCTTTAATAAACCTTGGAGGAGTTACTAGACTTTAGGAATTTTTTGATGTTGGATTTGATTTTGGATTTTGATTTTGATTTGGTTTGGAATTGCTTTTGACTTGATTTGGATTTGATAATGAATTCATAAACTCCAATAGGTTAGATGTTGTCTTGGAATAAATGTCCACAAAGTGATAATTTAACTAAGTGTATGAAGAAGCATGCTTCTACACACACTTAGCCAAACAAGATCATTTTGATTTGGTTCAAGAGGATTTGGAAAAATTCTAGTATGAAGGATTTTTTAAAGATTTCCAAGAGTTATTTGTGAGATGATTTTTGATTCATGTTTGAGGGATGGATGAGAATGATTTTATTTTGATCCTAAGTGAACCTAGAGAGATTTTTTTTTACAATACCTCGGTATTGAAGAACATGTTATACTTACAAGAAATTTTCAACCAAGAAGTGGTTAAAATTGAGCATACATATATGGGTTGTTCAAAGGTATGATTGTATAAAACCTTGTGAATTTCTTTATTATCTTGAGGTGTTGTTTTTGGTTGCACTTCCTAATGTATTTCTTGATGGATTTTTGAGTATGACACCTAAACTTGAAACTTTTGTACAAAGATTTTTATTTTGGGATTTTTAGCTTTTTGGAAATAATTTGAAGACACACATGTGAGGTTCAATTGCCTCTTATCTTACTTAACAAGTTATTTTTACCACAAACACTTTTCTTGCTTTAGATTTTGATCTCAATGTCTAATGTCTCAACTTGTTTTCATCCCACAAATTCCATTATGTGGAAATCAAGGAAATCAAGAGAGTAGTTCCATAATGTTGAATTTAGAGAGAAAATTGAGAAATAAATCCAAATACTTAGAAGCCTCTGAGGATAAAATCCCAAGGGACAAGAATTAGCACATGGCTTCTCTCAAAGGTATTTTGCTCCTACTAAAGGGTTTGATATTTTATGACCTTGTTGAGCATTTTTTTTCAATATTTTGGATCCAATCAATGTTTTAAATTGACCCAAGATTGCACAATCCTAGTATGAAAAAGGAAATATTTGTTGAATTTCCCACTTGGATAAACCTAGCTGCACCTATTCAGAGCTGACGACTAGAATCTTGACCACACTGACTCCCCCCCATGAAACTCACTTCTATGGGTCTTCCACGCTTCAATTCTCATGAATCTCCCATGATTAAATTCTCATCTCTAAAAATATTTTCTAGTATGTGGGCCGAATCTAAAGGTCTGACCTCCTAGTGCCAACAAATATTGGTATTTTTGGCCACTACACAATGGTTCATAGTAAAGGAATTTGGTTCATAGGACATGATGATAAACTCCCTCAAGAGGTATCCCAACCCTTAGAATAGGGGATTTACACATCATAAAGATATTGGGGGAGAGCTATCACACATCACTAAGTTGATTGCAAACTTTCCTTGCAACCACAAATTTGTATAATGGTTTAGAAGAGCCTGGATTATGCTTGTTAACACTTGGGTTGTTCCCTTGGGGTGAGTACTTTTTCCCAACAAGGAAAGCCCTCTAAAGGTAAAAGAACGTGAATAAGCACATTCGTAGTTCGATCAATCTTTGTTTGCATGAACAAAGAGAGAACACACACAATATACTCACTCACACTTGAAAGATTTTTTTAAATTTTTTAAAGCCCAAATTGAAGTGTGAAGGAAATATTTTCTAACAACCTAATATCACCAAAAATAATTTTGATTCTCAATATCACCGTGAAGTGCGAGATAAGTGCATACACCTTTCAAATGATATTAACTTGTAAAAATATTGAAAAACACAAAATATACATGTTCATTTTAACTCCAAAAGCAGTGATGGATTCTTTTTATAGCACCAAGATGAAATGTGAAGTTTTCTTGTTCAAATTTTAGATCCAAAAACCAACTCTAATAAGTTCCTAATGTTCTTTTTAACCCTTTGACTTTTCTTTTCAAAACCCAAAAGAAATTTATTGGAGTCCTAAAAAAAATTGAAGATAACAAAAGCATTAGGAATGGGATTATAATTGCTCCCAAAGTGTTTAAAAACACTTGATACAATCATGGTGATGATTATATAGAAATCCTTGTCTTCATTATCCTCCCTTCCTTCTTGATCACTCAAGCATCATGTTTTGAAGTAGAGGAAGTGTCACTATATAGCGATGTTGGACTAATAGCATCACTATTTATCTTTTGTAGTGTCATTGTTTCCTATAAACACAAAAAAACTTGAAAAACAACATAATTTTGACCAAAAATGTGTTAATTTCTCAAGATTTCCCCCCCTTCTACCACCAAAATGTGAATGGTTGATCTAGACCTTCTCAAATGTCATAAAACAAACCAGTGTTTGTCATCAAACAAGTCTAAAAAATCATTTGCCATTCAATTCATTCAAATTTCAAGAACAAGTAAACAAAGATATAAGTTCAAATGAAATCTATTGAAAGCTAAGTAATCTTATCCAAAACATTCAAACCAACATTCCATGGGGGAATTGGTGCTACTTTGATGTGGAAAGTATCCATTTCCAAATTCCTTGCAATATTTGATGATCTTTGATGATGAACAATGTGATCCTTGATGAAAATTTTCAATAACCTAGCTATGGTGATGAAATGCTATGAAGAATTGGATTAAAACGGATGAGATTTACTTAAAATTTGTAGATAGTGACATTTCCTCTAGTTGTGGATCCAAAATGAATAGAAGATATCTCTGTTTATAGGAAAGAAGGATGGAGGATGCAAAATATGAGGGATGTGGGATTAAAGATGATCCAATAACAAAGTTCCACTTGTCAACATGCTATTGAAGAGAGGTGGAGCACATTTTGATCAATGTGCATATAGATGCAATTAGGTTGAAATTTGAAATTTGAAATTAAAGGAAGATTATGATTTAATCAAATAAAGGGATTTATTTAATTAAAAGAAGAAAATGATGAATTTAATCATATAAATATTATTCTATTAAATGGTTATTAGAGAGATTATTTAGGAAGAATTGGTGTTAGTAAATCAAGATCAAGTGTGTGAGATCAATCAATATAATTTACATGTCTACAACAACCATAGGTTTGTATGATTTGAATGCGATATGATAATTAGTTTTGGTTTTGGATATTTGTGTATGGTATTGTAATTTAGAATTATAGTAGCCCTAAGATGGTAAGCTTTAAGATAATTCCATTCATTATGGTTTGTATCTAATTGGACTCCGTACCCTAGGTTAAGGCACTGGTCTAGGACCTATATTTACATTGCATAGTCATGATCATTCACAAATAATACATTCAAATCATTAAATCTTCAAATTTTTATTGAAATGTATGTCAATTGAAGTCTACAATTCTCCACTACTTATGAAGCAATTGATGTGGAAATGATGTTCCAAATCTATACATTCATTAAATTGTCAAGAAATTATGTGTTAAGCTAATCTATTATTTACAATGTACAAGGTTAATTGGCATATAGGATCTTAAATACATTATGTGGGATCACCATCTGAGGTTTTGTAGACCCAAAAGTGTAGGAGAAAATATATTTGTAGCTTTCACTCAGTTGTTGGCCAATCCCTCCAATTAGCTAACCATTGGAAGATGGCAATTCCATAGGCTATTTATGAGATCCATTTGGTATTTAAAAAACACCAACATAACCAATCATCATTTCCACATATCTCATAGATATATTTCTGATGGGATTTATAATTAGAGATCTCTTATCATATGTTGCACCTGTGAGTCACATTACAACCTCATTTTTTATCAATTTCAATATAGGAATAGGTCTAGTGGAGCATAGAATTGTAACTACTTTTATCACCTCCTTTTTTTATCATTCCAAGAATTTTAGTTCAAACAAACTTATCATGAATTCTACTTTGTGTAATCCTAACCCATTTATGATCAAAGAAAAAAATTCAAAAACCATTGACATGCATGAAGCTTCTTTATAACTAGGTTATGGTATTCTAGTTTTTAGGAGAAATTGTTTCTAGTAAGTTCTTTCAGCCATATATCTCCTAGCTTATTGTGATCATATTCATCCATCTTACCATGAATGTAAATATTTATTTCCTTTATTGGAAAAACCCCATATGGAACATGCCAAAATACACCTAACAGGTCATCTTCTATGAATTTTGTAGGGTATTTCTTCAATTTTGGTTGTGGTTTCTTAGTAACTTTTATTACCCTCAGTGTATCAAAATGAATTCAAATTTCTTTCAAAAAAAGTTCACTATGAAAATAGGGTAAAAGAGATTGTAAATACCTTTTCTTTTGTTTTGAAAACTAGAGTTTGAACACATTGGATCTCAAATCACCTTGATCACTCCAAGTTCTTTATTTGATGCTCTACTCAAATTATTTTTATAAATGAATTTTTCTAGGTGAAATCACTTTATAATCCTTTGAATCTGACCTAATTTTGTAATGAATGTTTCAAACAATAACTCTAGAAAACCTTTCACCATGTGCATAGTCAACTTTTAATTCTATTGAAACTTTTTTATTATCATATTTTCTTCTGAAATATTCCCCAATAGATCAATCATATTGATCTACATCATATATCTTTGTGATAAGGAATTAGCACCATTTTCTTTGGTAGGGGATAAAAGATGCTCATTAGTGCCCCCCCCTAAGCCAAAGCTCTCAACTTAGTTTTTGAAGGAAAAATTTGCAGAAAATGATGGTACAGATTCATCCTTGACCTTTGACACTTCTTTCTCCAAACCTTATTCAAGGTATGAGTAGGATCATCATGGTAAAAACAGGCCCTTAAGTGGCAAAAAATTTAGAAAATCAGAGTTAGGAAACTTGATGTAAAAATTTGAATTAGTTATCTATATTATTTCAAAAATATGTAAGAATAGAATCTATAGAAAATTGAATGGAGTTTCTAAACTACTAGGTTTATTTTAAAAATAAAAAAAAATCTATTTGGTGAAAATTTAAAATTTTAATGTAGTAGCACTTAAATTTCAGGAAAAAAATAAGTAGGTGTTTGTCTGACCACCCTAACCACAATAAAATGATAATATTTTTTTTATTAAATTTTGGATATAAGTAGAGGACTAATGTATGGATGTTATGCATGATTTTTTTTTCCAAGTAAATAATTAATTATGAATTTTTTATTAGAAATTTTTAAAAATATAAAAAATTGTATGTTTGACCACCTTAACCTGGATAAAACTTCATGAAATTCATGTTTTTTTTTACTCCTATAGTATGCGAAGCATAGAATGTGATGCATGTTTTGTATTCAAAAAATGTGATACTGTTTGAAAGCTATAGATTTTTTCAATCACCTATCAATCAGAACTTCTGTCATAATTCAAATAGAAAATGAATAATAATTATTTATTAAATTCAAAGTAAATTGTAATTTATATTGGTGGAAAGCTGAGAATCTCCTTTAAAAACCCTTTTTCGATTCATCAATTTTGGGTGAAAAAAAGTCGTTAGCCACATACTCTACACATACCCATCATATTGCCACTTTTTGGTCCATCATGATCCTGCACATACCCTCCATCTTCTTTGTTTCTACCAAATCAATATTTTTTACTGGTTCATTCCTCTTTACTAGATTATCCTTCCTCATATTTATGATTTTGGAAAACTTGGAAATGTGCTCAAACCTATTGCAATTATAGCATATGTCATTTTTCTAACTAGTATTCCTTCCATTCCTTCTAGATCTACATTAATTAGCTTTATGCCCAAATCCATATCATATATAATAATAGCCTTTGAAATATTGAACCATTCTAACATTATTAGTCATTCATCATTTGACTTTGTCCCTCATTAGCTCTATGACCAAATTTCTTGCATGTAAAAAAATTGGTCAAAAAAATGTGAAACATTTTGATTCATTTTGTTTCTATATTCCATAGCCTTATGTCCAAATTTATTTCAAGAGTGTGTCATAGAAAAAAGGACCCTTTTCTTAATATGGAATTAATTCAGGACTAATTGAACTTAATGACGCCTTAATCTAGTGTCGTGGGGAATTTTATGCATCCACACTAGATCTTTGACCTTTGCAAACTAAATAAAATACTTTTAATAATGTCTTGTAAAGGTGTTGTGAAGTGTTGTACATTTCCAAACTCTTTTAGACTCTTTTTATTATAATTCATTTAAATATTCATTTTTATTCATCATCAAGTCCTATTTTAAAGTGTTGTAAATTATTGTAACAAGATTTCACACTTTTCTAGGCATAATTTCACTATTTACACCCTTCTTATGCTTTATTTGAGCCCTTTATGCCCTTATAAGTCTTAATCAAGTGTATTTTTGAATGTAAACCTGACAAACAATATTAGATGTGACTTAATTCCTGACACCCACTTTGAAGTCCAAGGTGGGACCCATTCGCCATGGGTGGAAAATGAGTCCCTCTTGGCTCCAATTTCAAAATATTTCAAATTTTATTTTGGATTTTAATTCAAACTCACTTGATCTTGGCCTGTGATTAGGTATTATTGGGTTATTGTGTATAAATATTTGTTTTTCTTCTCATTTTACATCCTCCATCTTCCATAATCTCTCCTATCTCTTGTTACTCGTTCATCCATCATCCTTCTATCTCAAGTCAAGAAACTTAGGGTTTTATCATTAAAAGTCATCAAGAAAGCTTCCTAAGACATCCAAGGGATGATTCTTCATGTTTTGCTCCATAATTTGAAGATAAATCATCATGCAAAGGTAATTTATTCCATTATTGCATGTTTCATTCTATTCTTTCATCATTTTAGTTTACTTACCTAGATGGGGTTTGACCAAGGAAAACCCCTATGCCTTAAGAATCAACATTTCTTCTCTTCTTCTTGTGTGTATGCAGATTTAGGTCTCTTGGAAGCTTGGAAATAATTGAAGATCAAGTTGCAAGGTTGCTAAAGTCTTCTTCTTATTCAGAAAGTCAAAATATCAACAAAAATCTCATTCTCATACCCGTAAATTAGAGTTTCAGAAGCTAACACCTGTAGGGCATCAAAGTGCATATCGAAAGCTTCATAGTCCACCTTTGAAAATACATACATTCAAAAGTGGACTCATTCACCATGGGTGGTGAATGAGTCCCACCCCAAGGTCAATTTTTTAATTTTTACATTTTTAGATACCCTTTTGTTAGAAGCGAGTTCCAGTACAATTTCACATAACTAGGACTGATTCACCCAAAATGGCTAATGAGTCTCTCTAGGCCTGAAAATCAGCATTGATAGTATTTCAAAAGCAATTTCTAGTCTCCTTCAAGGTTACAGGTGTACACTTTCAATGTCATTCATTTAAGTTATAGTTTTCCATTCATTTTTAGGTGATTTTTTATTACACAATGTGTTTTAAAACAAGTTGTTTTCCTTTAGTTTCTACTCATTAGTCAATCAATATGATTCATTTCTTGCATTGAAGCATTATATCTAGGCACATTATATCCATATCACATTAAATTTTGAATGTAAACATAAGCATTGTTTGCCCTTCTTTCTCCTTTTAGGTAAAAAATCTTAGAAGTGCTAGAAAGAAAGTAAGTCCCAAAAATCTAAATTGGAAGATTGTTACAGTATTTCTTACAACCTTTCTCCTACACATTGATGTAATGAATACATAAAAAAATATAGCATATCATACTTATCTCCATTTTCATCAAAGACTTTGCACAAAAATAACATTAAAACTCTCAAGGATTGTGGTGCTCTTCATTGTGTGGTAGCACCTAATTCTTCTACCTGATACCTCACTTTCATCCATTCTAGGATCACCTTTTTCCTATAGTAAGTGGGGGGAAGGGGTTCGATAGCCTTATCCTCCTATGTCACTTTTGGTTTCCTCCTTTGGCTAGTCATTAAGCTTTCATGAATACATAAGAGCAAGCTTGGGATGTGGACAGCTTGCCTTAAGTTGGCTCACACATGAAATACTTCCCTCTTTCATGACGTAGCTTATCAGAAACATATGACTTGGCATGGGGCTTTCCGAGTAAGCTCTCATGACCTCTTCTTCTACTTTAAAGTGAATGCTCATAGTATGGGTGCTTGCAACTACTTTAAAGTGGGGAGCATACATTACCATCATTCATCTGCACTCTTGGTTCCTAGTGTAGCCTTGTTGTTTATATGATGCATTTGTCACTTTATGGATGACATTGGGTGTGATATCCTTGATAAGTGTTATCTATCTTAGTATATTACATTCCTCTTGGTGGCCTAATGTGACGTATTGCATCTCCTAAAGTTGTGAATATACTATTCTTTGATTAGTCTTCTCTTGGAGACATTAGACACAATGTTTCCTAAGTGACTGACCTTGCATGAACTTAACAAGACTCCTTTGAACTTCTTTTACATTTTTGCATTTTTTCCACCTTGCATAATGCAAATTCCATGTATGTGGTACCTTTTCTTTTTGTCAATAAGTATTTTCCTTGTGGCACCTTGTTAAAGTTATTAGGTGATATAACTTTAATATGGTTGAGCGAGAATCCCACCTAGCGGCATGCCTTTTCCCCATAGCCACCTTTGTGTTTTTAAGCACATACGAACTAGCATATGTATCTTAGTTTTTGGTTGTCTCACCCCACGAAAAACTAGTATTGTGGCCCTAGAGTGAGTGTACCTTTGGCCTTTCTCACCTGGCAGACAACCAAAAAGCTTCGTTGGCTGAGAGTGAGTACATATTTTCCACCCTATCTTTCATTCTTTCCATTGCATGATTTTGTATCTTGGGCACTTGACCTACATGCATATATCTCTTAAATTTCTACTTTAGTGTGAGTTTGAAGCAAGTTCATCCTCTTACTAAAGTGGGATCTAAATATTCCATAGAAAAAAGGACCCTTTGCTTGACATGAGATTAATTCAAGACTAATTGAACTTAGTGAAGATTTAATCTAGTGTCGTGAGGCATTTTATGCATCCACACTAGGTCTTGGACCCTTAAAAACTAAATAAAATGCTTTTAATAATGTCTTGTGAAGGTGTTGTGAAGTGTTGTACAACATTTCCACAGTCTTCTAGACTCTTTTTATTATAATTCTTTTAAATATTCATTTTTATTCATTATCAAGTCCTATTTTAAAGTGTTGTAAAGTATTGTAACAATATTTCACACTTTTCTAGGCATAATTTCACTATTTACACCTTTCTTATGCATTTTTTGACCCCTTTATGCCCTTATAAGTCTTAATCAAGTGTATTTTTGAATGTAAACCCAACAAACAATATTTAATGTGACTTAATTCCTGACACCCACTTTCAAGTCCAACGTGGGACCCATTCACCATGGGTGGCAAATGAGTCCCTCTTAGCTCCAATTTCAAAATATTTCAAATTTTCTTTTAGGTTTTTATACAAAATCACTTGATGTGCACCACTGATGAGGTATTATTGGGTTACTAAGGCACATGTGTGTATAAATATGTCCTTTTCTTCTCATTTTACATCCTCTATCTTCCATAATCTCTCTTATCTCTTATAACTCATTCATCCATCATTCTTTTATCTCAATTCAAGAAACTTAGGGTTTTATCATTAAAAGTCAGTGAAAAATCTTCCTAAGACATCCAAGGGCTAATTCTTCATGTTTTTCTACATACATTCAAGATCAATAATCATGGTAAGGTAATATATTCCATTTTTGAATCTTTCGTTATATTCTTTCATTATTTTGGTTTAATTACCTAAATGGGGTTTGACCAAGGCAAACCCCCATGCCTTAACAATCAATATTTCTTCTCTTCTTCTTGTGTCTATGCAGATTTAGGTCTCTTGGAAGCTTGTAAATCATTGAAGATCAAGTTGCAAGGTTGTTAAAGTATTCTCCTCATTTTTCAATTCAAAATACCAACAAAAATCTCATTTTTAGACCCGTAAACCAAAGTTTTGGAAAGTGGACACTTGTAGGGCATCAAAGTGCAAATCGAAAGCTTAAAAATCCACCTTTGAAAATATAGAAATTCAAAAGTGGACTCATTCATCATGGGTGGCAAATGAGTCCCACCCCAAGGTCAATTTTTGGATTTTTACATTTTTAGATACCCTTTTTGTCAGAAATGGGTTCGGGTACAATTTCGCATAATTGGAATTGATTTGGCTAGAATGGTGAGTGAGTCCCTCTAGGCTTTAAAATCAATAGAAAAAGTATTTCAGAAGCAATTTCTAGTCTCCTTCAATGTTCCAAGTGCACACTTTCAATCTGATTCATTTCTATTGTAGTTTTCCATTTGTTTTTAGGTGATTTTGTATTACACAATATGTTTTCAAACATGTTTTCCTTTAGTTTCTACTCATTATTCAATCAATCTCATTCATTTCTTGCATTCAAGCATTATATCTAGGCACATTACATCCATATCACATTAAATTTTGAATGTAAACATAAGCATTTTTGGCCCTTCTTTCTCCTTTTAGGTGAAAAATCCTAGAAGTGCTAGAAAGAAAGTAGGTCCCAAAAATCTATGTTCCAAAGAGTAACAAAACCTATTAAAATATGTGAAGCTTTTTGCATTTGGTTTCCTCACTGGTGGTTTTCTAGCTTCATTCCCTTAATTCCAAATCTTCTTTCCATTATTCTTCTTATCTTCAATATTTTATGTCTGATCTAATTTTGCACTTTCACCTCTTTCAAATACTAAACCTTCTTTATCTTTAGATCCTTTCTAATTTCTAATAATTTCATCAAGCTAAGTAGAAATCATTTTAATTTTTTCTTCATGACTTATTTCTTTCTTAGCAATTGATCTCAAATTCACAACTTCCTTTTCAAGCTTTTTGCATTCCTAAAATTTTATTTTCACCATCACATTAAAAAAAAATCAATTCTTTTCCTTTTTTCAACTTGCACCTTTAGTCTGCTGATAGTTTCATTTGCTTGCTTCAATTGTTCATTGAATTCCTTATTTCTTTTTTGGAACTTCTTTATTTTCTCTCTTAATTTTCAGATACATTAATTTTCTTCTCTCACATTTTATTTTAGATCTATTTTTTCATCTTTAGTCCTTTCAAGGTCTTCAAGGAAAACTCTTAGTTCTCCATCTTTTTCAAGCATGCAATAAATTTCTGTGAATCCAACAATAGGAATCTCTACTAGAGTATTAGGTAGTATTCTAATAGGCATCTGTTCAACCTCCAATATCTTCCCCAAGTGGTTAAGTTCCTTCTAAGGAACCAATCTCTAATGCCAATTTTTCAACACTTTGAATGCTAAGGAGGGGGTGAATCATCATTCTTTAACACCATTCAAGAATTTCAAATTCTAATCCAATTAGTAGATTCAAATACAATAATGAAATAAAGCAGAAAACATTCAAATACATCACATAAGACATGAACACCAAGATTTTTATTTGAAAAACCCAAAATAAGAAAACCATGGTGAGGATTAGCTCACAACATATTATAATTTGTTATAATATATTTAACGAAGTACTCACTGTAGGTGGATTCACTATCCAAGTGGAATCACTACCTACTGAGATAAAAATATAGAAGACAGTTTGAGGCTCACAACCTATATTGAACTATTACAATTACATCTATCAAATTCATGAGATATAATTACATTGAAGATCAATAAACCAAATTTACACACGTCGTATGATTCTAATCAAGCACTTTGCTTTCCTCTACTTTCACATCATTCTAATATTCTACTCAACATTCACAAATTAAATTTGCACCACTTTGATAATATTCACATCATTTGCATCACTTACATCTCTCTCATTCATCAAAATATTAAAAATGATCTGGCATATATCCTCTTCAAGCATAACACCAATTTGGTTAGCCTAATTAGATGTAGCATACAATATATTAATTCTCGTATCAAATCCATCCACACACACTTCACGCCAAGATTCAATCCTTAAGAGAAATTGAAATAGGTTGGCATGGACCTATAATATCTCCCACATAACTCCATAACACTTATTTAACTTTTGCATATCTTCACATCTATTAGGTCAGCACCATAGAAGGCCTAATACAAAAATCCTTCAACTATATACCATTATTTAGATATGTGTACCTCAAATCATCATGCCAACTAGAATTTACACTCCATTGAAATTTGTAAATATCTCCTTAAGACTAAAAATTCAAAATCCTATTAGCAAAGAAGTGTAGACACTCCTAGGCACATGCACTATATACGAAATGATTGTAATTTTCTTGGAAAAACTTCTGTTAGATCCATAGCTTTAAAAAAAATTCAAAGCATGATGGAATTCTACAATTAAATGCTTCTACAAACAAAAAATACTATACTAGAACTATAGAGTGAAATTCTCATTTGTGGACCAGTGTGGACCCAAAAACTAAATGCTTAGTTACTTAGAATTATTAGAACTGACACTTAGTCAATTTTAATCATAATCATTATAACCAAATCAAACCATCATATAAAATTGTCTTCCACAAACATACCAAACCATGTTAGAACCAACCAAAATGATCTCCATGAAATTTTGAAACCAATATGTAATTTTGACATCAATGACAACACTACAATACATTATAGTATACTTTGTGCTTATCTTACATGCTCATGTTGCAAACAACAACATGAATAAAAAACTTCTCATTCTTCCAAAAAATATAATTACAATTGAATTAACTCAATTTGGACTTAACCAAGATAGGTAAGAACCTAAATCCATCATAATATATCTTCAAACATTGGTGTAAACCTCCAAGAACATCACATAAGAAAAAAAAACAAGCCCTTTCAGCTACATATCCATAGATAACCCAGAAAAATAACTTGAATGTCATAATGTTTCACTAAAGAGATCAACTAACAATGTGTGGATCACATGGGACTGTTACCTGAAAAGCCAATGACACTTCTAGATACTTCTTTTATACTATCATTCCACCAATAGCCACCACATAACAACCAAAGGAAAATTACTTCAACCCAAAAGCACAAAATGTATAGTCATGAGACATAGCATTAACAAAATAACTTGTGGACCACTACAACCCATGAAATTAGAACTAAGATACTACATAGACACAATGTGCACATTCATGAAGTTGTAGGCACAAAGACATCAATGTGCAAAAATGTAGAGCATTCTTTGAATGAGTCCAAACAACCAAAAAAATTACCAACCTTTTCTAATTCATAGAACCCTCCTCGATAACACAAGTAACCTAAAAAGATAGGAGTGCAACATCCAAAAAATTCTAACTTTGAATCCCAAACCAAATTACCATATCTTTAACAATAGAGAAATGTGAAGCATTCTCCAAAACAATCTTCAACACTTCTTGAGCCAAAAATACTCAAACAACTTGCAAAGGTGAGAAATTTATTTCATAAACACATGCATCATTAGGAACAATAGGAGAGAGCACAGAACATAATATAGGGAATTATAAACATCTCTCCATAATCATCAACACTTCTAATATTCATTTTAATATATCATTATGAAACCAATTCTGCTGATAACTACAATATTCAATACATCTTTCTTTATCAACAAACAAGGCATGACATCCAACCATGAACTTCAACAACACATCATCATGCAATAATAATAACCCAAATAGAGTGTTATCAACAATGACAACCAATTGCAAGTGATAATGCAACTATCTTCCCAAGTGATGACAGCTAGCGCTAACCATCTCCCAAGCATATTCAATAATATCCTTAGGTGTTGACATTAATGACATCCAACAATTAGTGTTGACATTAATGAAACCCAATAGTAATAATTTCCCCCTTTCTCATTAATGGAAACACACACTTACTCACTCTCCCCCTTTGGAATAAAGGACAAAGGGAAACGTACACCTATTAAAAATAAAAACATATTTCCAGACTTCAAGAGCAAAGGGCCAGAGATTTTCAATTGAAATAGCAACACATTCTCCCCCTTTTACCAACAACACTTCTTCAATCAATCATATTAGCTCCCCCTAAAGAGTGAATTATTTTTTGAAACAACTAACAGGCTATCCTTGCCAATAGCAACCATTACCAACTCCCCCTGAGAGGAAGCCACCACCATTCCAAGCATAAATATATGTCTTAAATTACTCCATCTAGACAAATACACCAATTATGCATCTAATTAGAGATAGGAGGGTAAATTACCCCTACATTCTATTGGAGATACTTAAAAGTGTTCTTTTAAAGTTCCTTAGTTAAAATATCTACAATTTGATCCTTGGTAGGCACATACTCCAATATGACTTCATGCTCTGCAACCTTCTCTTTTAGAAAGTGATACCAAATAGAAATATGTTTAGTTCTTGAATGCATTACTAGATTCTTGACATATTAATTGTACTAGTATTATCACACAATATAGGAATGGGTTGATCATTCACCACCTTAACATTTTTCAAGGTCTACTTCATCCAAAGCACCTAGTTACAAAAAGATGCTACAAAAATATATTCAACTTCTTTTATAGATAAGGAAATTGACTCCTTATTGAACCAAGAGACCAATCTGTCTCCCAAGAAAAATTTAGTACCAATTTTACTTCTTTAGTCATCCACACATCTATCACAGTCATCATCAATATAAGTATTCAAAGAGAAATTTTGATTCTTATACCACAAAAAATAATTTGGATTTCCTTTCAAATATTGGAATATTCTTTTCACTTCTTTCTCATGATATTTCCTATGATTAGCTTGAAATCTAGAAAACAAACATATTGCATGCATGATATCAAGTGTAGATGTAGTCAAGTGCAACAAACCTCCAATCATAGACCTATATAGAGTCTGATCAACTTGTGGAGACTCAATATATTTTGTCAACTAATAATAAGTCACTATAGGGGTACCAACATCTCCTTTAAATACTTATCCTAAGGAATAGAGATACTACCAACTTGTTCAAAACTTTTAAATCCTAAGGAAGAAATAGAACTCACCATTCATTAAAATATGAAATTATTTCTACATATATTTCACAAAATTCTTGTGCATATTATCATCTTCACCAAAGATGATGTCATCGACATATACAACCACAATCAACAACTTATCTTCCTAAACCTTAATGTTAAGATTGATATCTACAATAGTTTTCTTGAAAACATGATGATGCAAATACTTGTCCAACTAACCATACCAAGATCTGGGAGCTTGCTTGATATTGCACAAAGCTTTCTTGAATCTACACACCATATTGGGACCTTCTAATCACTAGAAACCATATGGTTTCTCAATAAATACCTCTTCCTTTAGATCATCATTCAAGAATTTTAACCTTACATCCATTTGATGGAATTTGAAATTCTCATGATTGCAAAAAAAAAACATCCTTATTGCTCCCATTCAAGATATCAAAGAAAAGGCCTCAAAAAAATCAATACCCTCAATTTGAGAGTATCCCTATACATGTTCACAAAACTACATAAATGAAACTTCATTTCCTGAAGAATGTAGAGAAAATTCCAACACGCCTTCATCAACCCTTTACTTTCCTAGAGCATAGACCATAACTCTATTTCACTATACAAGGTGTAATTTCTTAAATTGTTTAATATAACACCTTCAAAACATGACCAAAATATCTTTTGAACCACAAAACAAAATATTTTTCTATAGAGAGATGTAGGCCAAAATATCATGATTCTATATGAAACATTTATTTGCATCAAAACCTTGAAAATGGTTCATTCTTGCACAGTAGATCTACACATCTTCTTCCATGTTCAATCTTCAACATCTTACTCTTTTGAGGGGGACTAAAAGCTTTGAAAATGAAATCTCCCCTAAGATAATGCTCCATCTTAGTTTTTCTTAGGATCTTATGCAAAATGCATAAGTGTGGAATCATTCTTCCTCTCCTTTTCTTGAACTTGTTCTTCCTTCCAAAAAATTCACTACCCTTGTGACACCCCATTGTGTGAACTCCAAAGGACAACAAAACACCACATTTTTTTTTCTTTTGAAAGGAGAACAATACATAAGATGAACATGAACATATATTACATATAAATCAATAATACAATTACAATGAAAATTACGTCCTCTGGGGAACACGAGATGTCATCACAAAATCCTAAAACTAAAATCATAACATTAACGTACAAATCAAGAATTACATAAAGATAACATACAACCATCCATGATCCGAAAAGATGAAAAAGATACAACATTTTATTAATAGTTCAATTTGACAATTGTGGAGTATATTTTCACAGATACAACACATCATAAAATGACTATCACATAAGGTTTACAAAGGTAAAGTAATACATTATAGCTATTTCAAGAGTACATTACAATACTTCAAGAGTACATTACATCACTTTAGGAGTAAATTACAACACTTCAGAAGTACATATGCATCATGTTGTGCAGATGAGAAGATACATCAAATACAAGAATGTTACATAATTGAACATGGTACAAAAGAGCTGAGGTGGCATTCTGGATCAACTGCATCAGCAAGAACTCAAACTAGGGACCCAATGGGGTGCATAGCAAATTCCACCTGACCATGTGGACCCAAAAATCCACCCCCATGCTAGGAGTTGACAAGAAAGATCCCCATACCACAATCCAAAACAATCAAATGAACCAATAGCAAACCATACTCCACAACAAGGATATCATCAACATAAGATAACAAACCACAACATTGCCATCAATTAGCCAAAACAAAATAATGAAAAGTCCAACATGACCAAATGTCAAGATTATAGTTCAGCACTAAATAACCATAAGAGGTGCCAACAACAATAGGATCCAAGACTTCAAATAAATGCAATATCAACCAACAATAAATATCAAGGGAACCTTTCATTAACATCAATCAAGTTGCCATGAGGCATGTATGCAACACTAAAAGATAGAACTTGGAGGCTTCAACAACAATCACCAAGAACCAATTGCCTCAACAACATCAACAATTCAAAAAACACTCCCAGAGGCTACCAAACAAAGGAAGATAAACGGGTACTGTAGGAGAGTGTCATCGCATGACCTTACATGGATTTTCTAGGCAACCTATCACAAGGTACCACCTCCATCTATGGTTATCCAGACTGCCTATCTCAAGGTGACTGCTCCATAGGGTGACTCATGCGGAACCACTTACCTCTCGTGAGGACAAGGCAGTGATCTTACCAACTAGGTCTTCTCATCCCATCCTTAGTCTATGAAAGCACTAACTGTATGGGTGAGGCTTATAATTAATCTTGTTTAGTGTTTATCTACCAAACCTACTAGTTAATTAATTACATTATCACTTGATTAAGAAACTCTTCCATGGGTTATCCAACACAACCCCTTTGTGCACCGGCCCCCATGAAGATCCACTCTCCCTATGACACCAAAACTAAATACAAGAAAGGGGTGTACCTAATCTCACATAAAAAAAAATAGCATATACATTTCTCACAACATGCGAGGCAAGAACCATCTCACAAACCCATTCCATATCACTGAAACAAGAACAAGGGAGGTATCACCCACAAAGCTCAAAATCAGAGATAGGATCAATGAATCAAAAAGGTCCAACCATGGAAAATCAATATAATTCAAGTTTTCTCCATTGCCTTTGGAAGCCTAAAATATCAAAAATCCACAAACTCTCACTGAGAGTAATTCAAACAATTTGGATTCCCAACCATCATGAAATTTGACTAAAAGAAAGTCATTGCATAAAGTCCCCTCAATCAAAGTTAACACAAAAAGGGAATATTCACATCAAGGAACCCATGAAATAACTATATAAATTCCACAATCACAAAATGACAAGAGAGGAATAAAAGAGGCAATATCATAACATGACCTTCAAACTTAATCAAGATAACATATTCAACTCATTACATAATTAATTGCAAAGATCAAAATCTTCTCAATAACCCTTTTTGGGCATAAACAAACTCCTTCCATAAAAGTCAATAATTAGAATCAAATATAAGTCAAAATCCACCATAATATCTAAAATCAAAATATAAAGTCCCAAACATTGAAACAATACCCAATCAACAATAGGGTTTTCATTTCAAGCAACCCTTACATGAATACTCAATATCACTTTCACTTTGAACAATAACCAAATTAATTCAGTCAAGATATACTCCAAAACAATAATCAAAATTCAAGCTCCATATTAGACAAACACAATATTCGATCAATAATCAAGACAGCAATGAGAGGCATTATTCTGCCACTTCCTAAAACTCATTACTTTACCATTGACTCACTATGTAAACCATTACACATTAATACCCAATCCTTTAAGATATCAATCATTCTAATTTAAAATTCAGTAGAGAAAAAGCACAATGTAATCAACATTTTAAAGAGTAACAATTCAAGTACTCATTTACATACATTCCTTCTAAAACACTTACTATTATTTTAATTTGACAATTTACTAATTTCATAACTGAATATCCCAATCCATCAACATCCCTTTATTTATCTTGAATTATCACCCATGATAGGAGTAACGAAAAGTATCACCTACCCAGTGACTCTATTCTCAATAGGGTATTCTACGTCTTAATTTCAATAATCTAATTGTCTTATCACTTTACTCAAACCTTAAACCTATCTAACCAAAACTTTCCCACTTCCGAAGATTACCATAAAGCTCAAAAACCACTTAACTACAATAGCAACAAGATCCATAATCCAATCAGGAAACTATATAGTAGCCCACCACCTAACTATTAACTATTTACCAAACTTTCAATTATGCAAATTCATTTCGCAACTTAAATACAATTCCATGCTTCTATATTCTTTAGAATCAAAAGAAAAACCCCTACATAGTAAATAAACAAATTGAGATGAAGATAGGATTACCAAGGAAACAATGATATACTTCCATAGGGTTTGCAACAAATATTAAAAATTTGACATACTTATATATATACTCTTCCAAATAATAACAATAACATAATTTACTATTGGATAACATAATAGATCAATATAAATGTCTTGGTGTTTTAAATATATTTTTATTGGGTCTTTATTCTCCACCACAATAATTTACTATTTAGAATTAAATAAAAATCATAAATACATTATTTATTACAATTATTCTTATAAGAAAATAATAATATATGTTAAACAATCTAAATTTTATTTATTCATTTCTTTTATTCACTAAAAGGGAATCATAAATTAAATTTCATGTTTCATCTCATATATAAAATATAAATAAGAAAATTTAAATTTACATTTCCTAGCCTAAAAGAGAACATTTAAAAGAATAAAGAAAGGAAACCATATATAAAAGGATATGCCCATGCGATCTAAATAGAGTTTAAGACTCTTTTTACTTCTCTTTCTTCTTTATAGAATAATTATTATTGATATAGTTTTAGAACTCTTTTCTCTCTGCAAACACCATACACGTGGCCCTGTTGGGATATTAAAAAGTTACAATTAAAATTGATGCCAAAAACAAAACACTTTTCACTCACAGCACAATTTTAACAACGGTAATCATAACCTTCATGTTGCTTATTTTATTATTAATATTAATATTATTATATATAAATAATAACAAATTGCATTTTTGTTTTCTTTATTTTTTTGTTTTCTTTATTTTAAAAACCATTTCATTTATAACTGATTTTGTTGCTAAACATTGAGTTAACATTTTATCCTGTACTTCCACTGTTCTGGTTCTAAATCTGCCACTCTTCTAAATTCTAATGGCTGATTCACTCAATCAACCAGGGCTGATTCACTCAATCAACCAGGACCGAAAGTTTATTTCCAGTATGATGTAAGTGGCTCCATTCTCTATCAAACGGTAATGCTGGGGGATGGTACAATGTTCTGATATTAAATATTTATTATTGGAAATAAATCATATTACTACAGCAAAAATAAAGAATGCACAAATTGGGAAATGGATAAGGGCTCGGGACGGGCTAATGAAAGACCCTCAAGAGATCTCGTCTCAAGGATGCATGACCTCAGGATTACACAAAACGAATCTGATGAGAAACTTAGGAAATTTTCCAGCAAGTGCAATTAGTAGGTGTAAAACCGGTTTCCACAACTTTGCCAGCAGCCTCACTGCCTACGCCAATGCGGGAGCTTTGGAGTAAGGAATGACAGCGTTCTCTTCTGAAACTATTGACTGAAATAGCTCTTGTTTAAACTGACTGCCCTCTCATGAAATCTCAATCATATTATAATCTTGCATGAACTTATCATAGAGAAGGTGATTATGAATGCTGCAGATTGCAACCATACGGAGCCAGACAAGGGAAGGCCAGAGGCCATGGGAATTTATGTTGCCATACTTTGGGCTGTAATGAATTCGAAGGGAGGTGGTTGATCTTAAGAGTTCTCTCTCAAATTATATAATGATTCTGAAGGTCCAACCAGGGAACTACGAGAGCTTAATAGCTACAGGCCACGACATGGAATGCATTGGCTGGAGCGTATGCGCAGTACGATCCAGCTAAAAGGCTTTAGAAGCTTTCAAACAAATTCAATTGGAAGGTGTAAAAGCCAAATTTTATAACCTTGCTAGAATCTTGAATGCCTGTGCTGAAAAGGAAGCGCTGGGAGGGGAAATGGACATCCATCAAAGCATAAGGGTAGAGGAAATGTTATCAGATGTTGAAGCTGTCACTGTCCTAGTAGACAAGTAAGCAAAATACAGAGCCCAAGACAGATGAATTATTGATAGAATACCTCAAAGAAAAGCAGACCATAGACAAGGCACGTGAACTATTTGACAAAATACCTCAAAGAAATGCGATCTCTTGGAATGCAAAGAAGGTGCAGGTTAAGCACCAAACGGAGTTGTTTAAAAAGGCTTAACAACTTACCAGCGATGCAAGGTGAAAGAATGTGTAGAGCACAGGGAGATTGGTTGCAGGGTAATGGTACAGAGATGGACATGGGTCATTCAATCCATTCAATGAGATGGTTCCCTATAGTATGTAGATGATTCTGCTCCTCAACCAAAGTATTAAATTTATGTATATCAGGCAGTGTTGACATACCTGTGAGTGCTCTGGCCTGATCAAGGTATCTTCGCTTCCTCCCTTTCTATGTTGTTTCCCCTTCTTCCCCCTTTTTTTTCCCAAAATTCCCTTGTTAACAGGTCTTCCCCCACCTTTTCGTAACATGCCATTCACAGATGTCAAAAAAAGTAAAAAGCCTCAGAAACTTCCAGCAAATGTAATTGACGGGTGTAAAGAAAAGTTTCCATGATGGGAGACAAGTGTTCGGCATGCAATTTTATTCATCGAGAAAATGTATTCACCTTATTATTCTTCTATAATTTTTTTATCACTAGTTTTATTTTCGCTACTCCAAACTCTTTTTCTATACCTCCTCTACGCATAAAAATCATTCCACTAGCATACCTCTTTTACTTCACTTTATTCACATATTCATTTATTTTATTTTATTTTCTTATTGAATATAAAATCTTTAAATAAAATAAAATAATTTGTAATATTTTTATTAAGGATAATATTATTTATTAATAATATAATATTTATTTGTTTATTAATAAAAATAAAGATATATTTTATTTATTTATTTATTATTATTATTATTTTTATTTATTTTTAGTTAAACAATTATCCTCCCAAAAGATAAATAGCCAATTAAAATATAATTTAAAATAACATTTTTTTTTAGCAAGATAATTTAATCCAATTAGTTAATACTAAAACATTACAAAGCATTTCAAATTTAATTATTTATTAATCCAAATCCTTTATGTTTCGCAAAGCCAATTTATTTACTTGTTATTTTAATTTTTTCCAACTTTAATTTAAATTACCTTGTCAACCAAAGTTAATTTAATTAACTCGTTAAACAAAGTCATTATGTTTACCAAGCAAATTCAATAACACTAAAAACAATGAAGCACAAATAAATACTTACACCAATATCTAGAAGGTCACAATGGAGGGCACTGCAACCCTTCTCTTGTTGATTAAGGGTTTCATCCCCTTTTTTATTCTGAAATGATGGCTTCACAAAACCACTTCTACAACTATTTGATTTGTGTCACACTTTATTGCATTTATAACACACAATGTTTTGATTAATAGGGGAAAAATAGGTTTTGAAGGGATGCAAAACAATTTACATCAAAATGTTATTGATAGAAAAAATGATAATTAGAATAATAGCCAACTAATAGCCAAAAAAGTGAAATAATAGAGAAGAACAAAACACAACAACAACCAAAATAAACTATTTAAATTTATTTAAGGTGTTGAAAACATCTAGTTCTTGATTGTAGTGAAGATTTACCATCAAGATCAACTCATCTTTCTATTCTCAAAATTTTCCCTCATACTTCCCCTTGCTAGTTCACTTGGGCCCTTGTCCCCATCTTTTGCTACCTTTTTACTTTTCTTTGGTAGATAGACCTTTTTCTTGGTGCCCTACATAGATATAATCCTCCTTGAGATAACTAAATTTCTCCAATATAACCTTAAGGGAGTCTTCCCTATTCTTGATAAACATGTCACTAATTTGTAGGAACTTCTTAATATCCTCATCAAGCTCTTTTACTTTGTTTTCCACTTCTTATAGGTGGTTTTCATAGATATTTTTAAAATAAGAGAGTGAACTTTCCAATTCAACAAGCCTCTCAATAAGAAAATCAAAGGCAACCCACTTGGGTTCATTTGAAAATTTCACTTTTAAGCTTCTAATCTTAATATTAGCATTGATAACTCTTCCATCACCCATTTAGCTATTTAAAATTACATGTCGCTCCATTCGCATCCATGTCAAGAATCTCCATCATGGAAGTATTATCCTCATTAAGGTAAGAGAAGTCATTAGAGAGGGGATGAACATTGCCAAGACACTTACTCTTTCTTGAATCATCACCTTTAGTTGCAATTTTTGAGACTTTTTCTTTACCCTTTCCAACAATTATATGGTGCAGTCAAGGATGGGGGGTCTAGTCCAACCTTGCAGGAAGAGTAAACACAATAGAAGCTCAAATAATTGGAATAACAATCACACATGGAAATATAGTGAATGATCAATTACGCACTAGAAACATGCCCTACCTTTCAGTTTACAAATTATAGAATGATATGTTGTTAAGCCCAGAAATACAATGTGGGTCAATGACCTTATCTTCCTATATATCACTCTATCCTTCTACTTCTCATTTTCTACCTAAGGAAGCTACATCATTCCTATATATATTAATTCCTAGCTCCAAAAAATTTTCGTGTCAGCCTCATGAGGTCTCAAACCCCAAGGTTGATGAAACATGTGAAGGTCGACCAAAACATATGATTATCCTTTGATCCTTGGAAAACCATGATACAGATTGGAATGAAGGTTCCTTGATGAATGTGCATCCATATGAAATGGTTTCCTGAGATCCAAAAGTCATGGGATAGGCCTACACACTTGAAAAGCCAAGATTGGTCCATGAATACTCTTTGTCCAAATATAGATGATATTCTATTAGCGATAACTTAATACTAAGATCTCAAAAACACTTGAATTATGGATATGATGTAGATGTTGTAATGAAGATCATATATCCTGCTCTATGAGCTCTAATGTTACAATGTGGTATAATGTGGTATGAAATACTGTGACTGGGTCCTGACAGTTAACTACTAAAATGCAAGAAAACATGAATGCTTGATGTAAGATTGCTTGAAACTTGGGATGCCCCTATATTAGACACCTGAGGTTAAAGTAAATTGAACCTCTCACTTTCCTAGGGCTAGAAGAAAACCAATGTTGTCCACCTCTATCTGATAAATCCATGATGAATCTTCCCTCATTATTCCTTTCCATCTAACTAGATATTCCTTGTATTTCCTTCCTCTGGTACTATGTAGAACTTTGTTGTCTCGAATTTCCTCAATTTCCTATGGATGGTGTGCTATCTGGTTTGACAAATCCACTTCTCTATCCTCCATTGACTCTCCTTCATGGTATTGGTATAGGTATGCAATGTTGAATATAGTTGATATGCCAAATTCTTTGGGTAGTTCCACTTCATATGCATTTCTAGAATCAAAATTCTTGACAATCTTATAAGGTCAAAACTTCTTCATCTTCAACTTATTATATATCCCAACTAGAAATATCTATTTTCTCATATATACCATTATGTCCTCTCCTGCTGTAAACTCCTTATGTCTTCTCTTATTATTTGCTTCCTCCTTGTAGGTATTCTTCATCTTCTCCAAATGCTCCTTACCTTGAGTATGCATTACTCCCATGAATCTTGCAAATTCTTCTACATCTGCACTCCTTTTATTCTCCATACTAATATCTCTAAATTCTGCTATTCCTCTAGGTTGTTGTTGTGTCACAATTTCAAATGGTGTCTTCCCTATGCTTCAGTTTACCAAATTATTGTATGCAATTTTTTCTCATGGTAGTATTAAATCCCAATTTCCTACTTTACCTTCAATCAAACACCTCAATAAGTTCCCCAAAATCCTTTATACCACTTTTGTTTGTCCATCTTTCTGTGGGTGGAATGTTGAACTGTACTTCAAATTTGTCTTCATCTTCTTCCACAATGTTTTCCAAATATATCCAATGAATCTAGTGTCTCTGTCTGATACTATTCTCTTCGGTAGTCCATGTAATCTCACAATCTCATTGAAAAATAGGTCTACAACATGTACTACATCACTAGTTTTCTTATAGGGTATGAAATGCACCATCTTAGAAAATCTATCCACAACCACAAATATATAATCAAATCCTCTTGGTTTCTTAGGTAACCCCAACAAAAAAATACATGCTAATGTTTTCCCATGGTCTCTCTAGTACTTTCAATGGTGTATAATTTCTAGTGTTTTGATTCTTTCCCTTTGCAACTTGAAAAATCCTACAACTTTGAACATACTTCTTGACATCCTTATACAACTACAACCAAAAATAGTTCTCATTCACCAATGCTATGGTCTTATTAATTCCAAAAAAAATTGCTAATCATTCACAATGATTTTCCTTGATCAAATTCTCTCTCATTGAAGTTCTAGGCATACATTTAATTGATTATTTTTTAACAACATACCTTCCTAAATGAAATAATCCAACCATTTTCTCCTATATATTCTAGCAGGTTCCTTGGAAGCCTTCCATGCCTCACAAAATCAATTTCATCCTCATACATATGCTTCAATTCTTCAAAACCTAACACTTCAATTGTCATCCCTGTCAAAAAATTCTTCTCCAACTCAATGCATCTACAACCTTGTTTGACTTCCCACTTTGGTGCTTCAACACAAATCTGTAACTCTGCAAGAACTCTACCCATCTTATATGTCTCTGATTCAACTTCCCTTGACTATTCAAATATTTCAAAGCTTGATGATCTGTATACACCATAAATTCCTTAGGTAACAAGTAGTGTATCCACTTCTTCAAGGCCTATATAATTTCATAGAATTATAGATCATAAACTAAATATATTCTCCTAGCATCATTGAATTTCTCACTAAAGTAGGCTACTCGTATCTCTCCTTGGCTTAACACAGCTCCTATTGCACTCCCACTAGCATCACAATCTACTTGGAATACCTTCTCAAAGTCCAGTAGTGCTAACATAGGTTGTTTGGTCACCTTTTGATTCAATAACTCAAAACACTTTTGTGCTTCTAATGTCCACTTGAACTCCTTTTGGTCACCCCTCATTGTCTCTATCATAGGTGTGAAAATGCCACTAAAATTTATGATGAACTTCTAGTAAAAAATTTCTATTCCATTAAATGATCTTACTTCTCTAATGTTCACATGTGTAGACCATTCAATTATTGCTTTAACCTTCTTAGGATCCATCTTCATTTCTTTTGCAAATATCACAAATCCCAAATACACTAGTTCTTCCTTCATGAAACTACACTTCTTGATGTTTATCAACAACTTCTCTTCTCTTAGCCTCTGAAATACTTGTCTAATGTGCTCCAAATTTTCTTCCTTAGTCTTACTGAAAATAAAAATATCATCCAAATAAACAATGACAAAATTACCCAAGAATTTCTTCAAGACTTCATTCATCAACCTCATAAATGTACTTGGTGCATTAGTTAGTCCAAATGGCATGACCAACCACTCATACAATACCTCATTGGTCTTGAAAGTAGTCTTCCATTCATCTCCCTCTCTAATCCTAATCTAATGGTGTCCACTCTTTAGATCTATCTTGGTGAAATACTTTGCTCCACTTAAACTATCCATGATGTCATCCATTCTAGGCAATGGGAATCTATACTTCACTATGATTATATTGATAGCTCTCAAATTTGTACACATCCTCCATTCTCCATCTTTCTTAGGTATAAGCATAGCAGGTACCAAACATGGGCTCATACTCTCCTTGATCAACGCTTTCTTCAATATTTCCTATATTTTCCTATTTAGCTCCACATTCTCTCCTAGTGTCATTTGGAGTGCAACTTTATTACAAAAACTAGGTCCTAGAATTGTTGATGTTATAGTAGCGACAAGATATTTCTTTCTCCTTTGAATTTAAAAATATAAAAAATGATATTAAATACTAAGGCAGATGTACTATTCAAGTCTTACTTGATGAAAATTCATCTCACTTTTGTATAGACATATCCTTTGTGAAAGGGGTTGACTTATTATGAAAATTCATCTTAATGCATATATAAACAAGGGGGTTTTCTCTTCATTGGCATCTAATTTAATTCAAGTCAAGTTTAGACTACAATTAGGAGTTTGATTATTTACAGAAGATCACCATTTTGCTTCAATTCATTTTTTTTTTTGAGGAATAATATTCTTTATATATTTTCACCTAGGAGAGGTGTTATCTCTCATTGCATTGAATCAGCCTTGTGTTGGGCTAAGATTGTAAATAATATTTCTACTCTTTCTTAATAAAATATAAGAGATATCTTTGGCTGGGTTTTTTCTTCCTCAAGAAGGAGGGTTTTCCCAAGGTATTTTTTGTGTGTTATTGTTATTAATTATGTATTTCTTCTTATTTCATTTCTAATCCTAAAAACTAACATGGTATTAGAGTAGGTCTAAGAAAACATCTGATTGGATTTGTTAAGTAGTTAAGTCAATTTTTCATCTAGGGTAGATCTTGAAGGAAAAAAGGTTGCAAATTATTTCATACCTAAGGGAATATCGTTGAAGGTGATTTTTTGTAGAGAAAGAAGACGGTGATCGGTGTCAAGGTAGAAGATAGACTTGACGAGGCCAAAAAATTCAACTCTTGGAAATATAGGGTACTCGTTGCATTAGAGGAGAATGATCTTCGTGATTTTGTGGAAAGTGATATGCCTGAGACTTCTAGTGATATTGAGAAAATATAGTGGAAGAAAAATGGCACGAAGGCTAGAAATATCATGATAGACTCTATGATGGATCACCTAGTATTGATCATCTCCAAGTTGAAGATAGATAAAGAAATGTTTGATACTCTAAAAGGATTGTATGAGATCAACAACACCATCAAAGCCCTTCCTTTGAGACAACAACTTCACCATGTAAAAATGGATAAAGATGATTCAGTCATCTCATTCTTTATGAAGATTTCTTATTTGAGAGATTAGTTGAGCACTACTGGGGATATAATTGCAGACAAAGATCTTGTTATGTTGGCACTAAATGGTCTTCCTCAATCTTGGGAACCCTTTATTCAAAGTATCAGTTGGAGATCTAAGTTTCCCAAGTTTGATCTTCAAGCTGATTGTATTCAAGAAGAGTCTAGGTTGGAAGCAAGAGGAATTGGGTGAAACTATCATGATGTAGAAAATAAAGTTCTTGCTACACATACTTCTAGAGAAAGAGGAAAAGGAAGAAAGAGGAATAGAGACAAAGAACTAGACTCTATCCCATAACCAAAGAAGAAGATGGATATCTCTCACTTTCAATGTTACAAGTGTGACAAGTATGGTCACTTTTCTTGAGATTGCAAATTAAGTTCTACTCAACATGTTTCTACTACAGAAATTGACATAGGGACATCTCAAAAGGAACCAAGTTCTAAAGTAAATTCAGAAGGGTTCTTATTCTAAAGTTAATCATTGTCTTCAAAGAGGAGGACATAACATTTAGAGGGAGTCTAAAATACCAATAGTGGCAACCTTGGATAAGGAGGTTATGAGGTTGATGCCCGTACTTAGAGCTTCAGAGGGAGTCACATCATCATGAAGACTTGTTGTAATGTATATTTCTCTATGATGGAGAAGTATGAGGTGAAATCCCTTGTAGTGTATGTTTCTCTATGATAGAGAAATATGAGGTGAAAGCCCTTGTAGTGTATGTTTCTCTGTGATAGAGAAATATGACATGAAAGCTCTTGTAGTGTATGTTTCTTTGAGATAGAGAAATATGAGGTGAAAGCCCTTGTAGTGTATATTTCTTTGAGATAGAGAAATATGAGGTGCGAACCCTTGTTCATCTCTGTGACTGAGATGATATGTCATGTTGAGAGACTCCATCGTGATATCACATTGAGAGACTTTGTGATGAACCCTTTTGTACTTGTGTTTTTCCACACATGGGAGTAGCCATGGTGGATGTCATGTTGAGAGAATCCATGAAAATATCACATCGAGAGACTCTGTGATGGGCACTTGTGCACATGTTCCTTTCCACTCATGGGAGTACTCATGGTAGACATCATCTTGAGTAACTCCATGATGATATCTCATTGAGATACTCTATGATGAACTCTTTTCCAATGTTGAGAGACTCCATGACTTAGATATCTAGAAGGATATCTCCATAGCTAAGAGGGAGTGTTAATGTTATAGTAACAACAAGAGATTTCATTCTCCATTGAATTTAAAAATATAAAAAATAATATTAAATGTTGAGGGAGACATATTATTAAAGGCTAACTTGATGAAAATTCATCCCACTTTTGTATAGACATATCCTTTGTGAAAGGGGTTGAATTCTTTGAAAAGACATATTAATGCATATATAAACAAGGAAATTTTCTCTTCATTGGCATCCAATTTAATTCAAGTCAAGTTCACGGGTATGTGCAGGATCATCATGGGAAAAACAGGCCCTTAAGTGGCAAAAAATTCAAAAAAATTAGAGTTAGGAAACTTGACGTGAAAATTTGAATAAGTTATCTATATTATTTCAAAAATATATAACAATGGAATCTGTAGAAAATTGAATGTAGTTTCTAAACTACTAGGGTTTATTTAAAAAGAAAAACTATTTGGTGAAAATTTGAAATTTCAATGCAATAGTACTTAAATTTTAGGAAAAATAAAGTAGGTTGTTTGACCACCCTAACCACAATAAAATGATAATATTTTAGATATAAGTAGAGGACTCATATCCTGATGTGATGCATATTTTTTGTAATTTTTTTTCCAATTAAATAATTAATTGAGTTTTTAATTGCAACTTTTAAAAAATATAAAACTCGTATGTCTGACCACCTTAGCTTGGTCAAAACTTCATGAAATTCAATTTTTATATTTTTAATCCTATATTATACAAAGCATACAATGTGACACATGTTTTGGATTCAAAAAATGTGACACTGTTTGAAAGCTATAGATGTTTTTCAATCAACCTACAAATCAGGACTTTAGTCATAATTCAAATAAAAAATGAATAATAATTGTTTATTAAATTCAAAGTAAAGCATATAATTTATATTGGTGGAAAGTTGAGAACCTCCTTTAAAAAACCTTTTCATTTCATCAATTTTGGGTAAAAAGAAAGTCATCAGTCACATGGGCCATCATATCACTTACATATTGCCACTTTTTGGCCCATCATGATCCTACACATACCCTCACACTACAAGTAGGAGTTTGATTATTTATAGCAGATCACCATTTTGCTTTAAGTCATTTGTTTTTGCAAGGAGGAATAATATTCTTTATATATTCACACCTAGGAGAGGTGCAGTCTCTCATTGTATTGAATCAGCCTTGTGTTGGGCTAAGATTGTAAAGAATATTTCTATTCTTTCTTAATCAAATATATAAGAGATATCTTTGGTTGGGTTTTTTCTCCCTCAAGGAGTGTTTTCCTATGGTATTTACTATGTATTCAGTATGTTTTCTTATTTCATTTATAATCCTTAAAAAAAACAAGAATAAGATATATATGATGACTGATACTCCAAATTGGTTGTAATCCATCTAGCACATTCTCTGATACAAGATCTTGGCACTCTATTATTATTTCAATAACTTCCTTCTCAAGTGATTATTCTTCACTTGTAGTGATTATCTCTATATCTAGGGCTCCATACTTCCTCAAAATCAAAGAAAAAAATGTGTTCTCATGTCTCAATCCATCCAAAAATTTCCTTCCATCTACCAAATTGATTCTAGTTGTACCACATACTTCACTTTCAGGTTCATCTTCCAAAGGTGTCAAGGTGATTCTCTTTCCATTGGATGTTATGGTATAGGTATTATTTATACCATCATATGTAGCTTTCTTATCATATTTCCAAGGTCTACCCAACAACACTTGTCATACATACATCAGAATAATATCACATATTACTTCATCATAAAATTATCCTATATGAAATTTTACTAAACATTGCTCACTTACTAGTATCTTGTGCTCATCTTGAATCTAGGCTATCATATAAGGATTTAGATGTTTTCTTCTTTCCAAATTCAAAATTTTCACCATTTCCACAGAAACTAGGTTACCTATGCTACCACTTGTATCTAAAGATTTTGGCAAACCACAATGCTTTATGCTCCTTCTAGGGTTTTTCACCTAAAAGGAGGTAAGATTAGGTTTCCAAAATGAAATGTTACATTCAAATATGGATGTGATGTGGATGCAATATGCCTATATGAGATAAAATAAATGAAAAGAACTGATAAAATAGATCACTAATTGAATGCAAACTAAGAAATATGAAGTGTTTGAAAACATAGTGTTATATGCAAACATGAACTCGAAACATGCACAAATAAAAAAAAAATTGAATGAAAATGAAAGGGATGCACCTAGAAACCAGAAGCAAATCTTAGAAGATTCTAGAATGTTGTAGAATTCAATGTTGATTCACACTAGACTCATTTGCCATAGATGGTGATTCAGTCCTACTTTTCGTAAAATCTATCAAAACAAGTTTCAGGATGTTAGGAACAGAAAACCACATAAAACTCTTTTTCCAACCTAGCAGTGGGACTCATTTTCCACTAATGGTGAATCAGTCCACCTACATGAATCTAAAAATTCAAAGGTCAACTCTGTGGGTCCTATTCTACACTTTTTTGCTTGTCAGGTTGCCAAATCTGCATCTATAGAAAATGAGCTAAAAAGGTCTTCAAGATCCAATTAGGGTTATTTTGACTATGATGACTTAGACAAATTATTGACCACTTTTAAACACTTTTATCCTTGAAAAATATTCATACAAGACATACAAACACACATGCAAAGAGATGAAAAATGGTTAAGGGTTAGAGTATAATGGTTTTCCTTAGTCAAACCCCACTTTGGCAATAAAACCCTATGAAATGAAATAAAATAAGAGACAAATGATGAACGAATAGCATTCAAATGTCATAAACTCACCAAACCCTTGTTGTTGAAGTCTAAAGATATGCCAATGGCTACTCCAAGATGCTTGATAATTTCTTGATTGGATGATGCTATGATGGTTGAGTGAATGCTCAGATGGATTGAATGCAAGAATGAATGCTTGGATGAATTGGGGGTTAAAATGAATATAAAATCATGTTTTTATACACAATTATGCCCTAATTTCCAAAAAATACAACATCACAGACTGACCTTAGGTCTTTAGGAATAAAAATCCATTAGTAACTTGAATTTATTTTGAATTTTGTGTCAAGAGGGACTCATTCACCACCTTGGGCAAATGGGTCCCACTCAAGGCATATTAGTGGGTGTCATAAACTAAGTTGTATTTAATGATGTTTGTCAAGTTTATATTTAAAAATACACTTAATTAAGGCTTGTAAGTGCATAAAGGGGCCAAATAAAGCATAAGAAAGGTGTGTTTGGTGATGAAAAGTATAGAAAAGAGTGAAATTTTGTTATGAGACTTTACAACACTTTGAAATAAGACTTGGTAAGTGATAAAAAGAGGGTATGTAAGTGAATTATAATAAAAAGAGCCTAGAAAAGTGTAAAAATGTCTTACAACACTTCACAACAACTTTGCAAGACTTCATAAAGTATTAATGATTTATAAAGATTCAAGACCTAATGTGAACATTTGGGCCATATTACAACATTAAATCAAGGAAAAATCAAGCCAAATAAGCACAAGGAGGGACAAAATAAGTGAAAGTAAAAGGGTTATTTTTTCCATGCCCACACCAGTATCAATGATAACTTTACAATAGTTACCTCCTACTTTCCATCTAGTCCAGAACAAAATTTTCCTCTCTGGTACTTCCATAGGTGCTTCTTTCTCCTGGATCAGTGCTCTCCTCATGAATAATGATTCTCTCAATACTTCCTTCAGAACTCAGTGATTCTACTAGTTCTTCCTCTACATATCTAGTTTTCACATGATTTTTAATTTTCTTACTTTCTTGGCAACACTCAAATGCTCTATGTCCTTCTCCTCTACACTTAAAATAGGTCCCTCTAAAAAAATTCTTGTCATATCCTTTGTCATCTCTCTAGTATCCTTCATTGCAGTAAGAATTGTAGCCTCCTCTATTCTATCGATAAGAATTTATGTCATCTCTCCCTTTATGGTATGTATTGGAATCATTTTCTTCCTTGAGTTATGAATCTGTATCCTTGTGTAACACCAAAAATCTAAAAACATTTTAATTCCATTCCATGTATATCAACATGAAGTTAGTTAAAAGAAAGCAAACAAAATGGCATTCTTTATGGAATATTTCCTTATGCTCTAAATATAACAATAAAACAAACTAATTTAAATCCTAATGAGCATAATGAATAATCTATTCCATAGTGGATTGGTGCTATTGTAGAAAATAGCCCTTTCCCAATCCTTGCTCAAGATAAGGTAGATGATAAAATGCTATGAAGAATGATATGGAATGCTAAGATGGGAAAAATTAGTTCTCAAATAAAGAGAGTGACTTTGCATATGACTTGAGGATGAGATTGTGGAGTGGATGAACAAAATCAGCTCTCAGTTTAAGAGAGTGACTTTGCAAGGGATTGTGGAGATACAAAGATTGTGGATATGGTGGGAAAAATCAGTTCTCAAATGAAGAGAGTGACTTTACATTAGCTTCGTGGATTTGTGGAGGATTTGCTAAAGAATGATGCCTCTATTTGTAGATTCTCAAATGCTAAGAGTGCCAAACATGGAGGATGTGGGACTAAATGTAGACCAATGAAAGAAGGCCACTTGTCAAGTGGTAATAGGCCAAAGGATGTGCAAGATTTGGGAAGTGTGCCCATGAGAGGGAGTTTCAAATTCAAATTTGGGCAATAAATTTTGAGATGGGGACAAGAAAATGAGAAATAAATGCAATGTTGGAGGGACAAATCAACTTGTCATATTTTCCAAACTTGAGGGAATATTCCCCATAAATGCCATGTTGAGTGAAAATGAGGGTTTTAATAAATCAATAAATTGATTTATTTGTGCAAGTGGCATAATCTAGAGAATGCAAGTGGTTAGGACTAGCATTTAATCAGGGTTAGATTAGTTTAATGATGATTAGGATGATTTGACCAATTTGACTCAATAATTAGGGATTTAAATCAAATTAAAGGGAGATGAATGATGATTTGAGAATTAATTAAATAAATGATTGGTTTATTTAATCAAAGAGGGAATGATAGGCTTAAATTAAATAAAGTTAATTTATTCAATTTAAGTGAATGACCTTAGGAGATTGAATTAAATGAACCTGATTTATCCTGATGAATAGACGAGTGTGAATTTGATCGAATGATGAATGAAACTAATGCATGATGCTAATTTTGCGTGTCTACACCTTGCTTTTCTCTGCATACAACTTTTATACTCCGAAATGTGACCTTCTTTTCTAAAATCTACCTCCTCTTCCTCTTTCCTTTTGTTCATGTCTTTTGTTTAGCTTTTCCTCCACCTTTAATGCAAAATAATATGCTTCCTCTACCAAATTAATCCTTACAAGATTCAACTCTTCATGAATTTTCATCCTCAACCCATTAATATATCTTGCAACTTTCTCCTTGCTTTCTTCAGTATGTCCACTCCTATTGATGATATTATGAAATTCCTTAGTGTATTTTTTCAAATTCTTTTCCTTCTATCTTAAGTTCTACAATCTTTTTAGTAGCTCCAACTCATAGTCCGTAGGTATAAACTGGTTCTTCAATTTTGTCACCATTCTATCCCATTTCACAATCTTTTCTTTTCCTTTATTGTTCCTCTCCAATTGAAATTCCTTTGACCATATTGTAGAATGTTCTTTTAGCTTAGTATTTTCAAAAATATCACTCTCTCTAGATCTTCAATTTCTTCATATTCAAAGTATTATTCAATGTCATTTATCCAACCAATCAACTAATTAGGATTTAGCTTACCGGTATAGTTTGAAATCTCCATTCTAGGCCGCTTCCCCTTTTTTAAAATAGCCTTCAACATCTTCTCTAATCCAATTCTTCCTAGTATGTGGTTTCTTCAATTAGATTTGTAGCTTGAAATTCATCATCATCACATTCATTATTAGATCTAGGGTTTAAGCCCTTTATTTTGTCTTCTTCAACAACATCCAATCTCACTTTCACTGTTCGCATCATTTCCATCATCAACATTAATAGTAATATGAATTCTCCTCAGTGACATATCTTCCTAGGATCTAGTGCAACTACCTCAATTCAATGATCTGGCTACATTGTTGCAACTACCTCACAGTCTATGATCTGTTGAAAAAAAAAAGTAGGCTTCCTCAAGTCAGTGATTTGTCCACACAAAGATCTTACAAAATTTCATTCTTAGTGACTTTTCTCTCCTCTCCCAAGGTGCACAACTCACACTACTCTCCCAAGGTCTGCAACTCTCTTTGATACCACTTGGTGTAGTCAAGGATGGAGGGTCTATGAATATGATTATCCAACCTTGCAGCAAGAGTAAACACAATGGAACCTCAAAGAATTAGAATAAAAATTACACATGTAAATAAAGTGAATGATATATTACTCACTTGCAACATGCCCTTCCTTTTGGCTTATATATTATAGAATGATGTGGCGTTAAGCCTAGAAATACAATGTGGGTCGATGCCCTTATCTTCCTATCTATCACTCTATCCTTCTACTTCTCACTTTCCAATTGATGCAATTACATAATTTATATATATATATCAATTCCAAACTTGAAAAAAGGTATGTATCAGCCTCAAAAGGTCTCAAACCCCAAGGTTCATGAAACGTGTGAAGGCCATCCAAAACATATGATTCTCCTTTGATCCTAAGAAAAACATGATGTAGATCAGAACAAAGGTTCCTTGATGAATGTGCATCCTTATGATTTATGGTTTCCTAAGCTTCACATGTCATGGGATAGTTCTGTACACTTGAAAAGAAAATACTGGTCAGTGAATGCTCTCTATCCAAATACAACTGATATTTTGTTAGTGATAACTTCATACTAAGATCTCCAAAACAATTGAATTCTTGTTATGATGTAGATGTTGCAATTAAGATCATATATCTCTCTCCACAAGCTTTGATGTTACAATGTGATATAATTTATTATGAAATACTGAGACTGGGTCCTTATAGTTAACTACTAAAATGAAAGAAAACATGAATGCAAATATTTTTGTTTGATGCAAGATTGCTTGAAACCTAGGATGCTCCTGCATCATTATAGCTTGTTGAGAAATTCATTTAGTAGGGGTTTCTTGAACCTCCATGGAAGCATATTTTCTAGTAGCACAATCTAGATCCTTCACCTACTAAGGAAAGTGTTGAGTGTCTTCATCCTCCTTGGTCTCAAAGCTGCTTGACCACGAACCTTCCTACTTAGGAAACTTTTTTGGAGATTTCATTTTCTGGCCACCTTTCTTCTTCTCTTTTTTTGTGATTCTAAAGGTGACGAAGAATCCTCAACTACTTCAATCCTAACCTCCTAATCTATTTTCCACAATTTTATTGAAGGGTTTTCAACCTCCTTAGGTTGATCCTTCCCCACAGATTTATTACCATTAATAGCCTTGGCTAGGGAATTAACCTTTACATACTCCATGATAAACAATATGAGTTCCTCATGGAGTACAAGGATGTGGGAATTTTTGAGATGCACATAAAAATATTCCTCCAATGAGGATATAAAAAAATGGAAAGGACACCAAAATATTGTGTTGAAGTGATTAAAAATCCCCATAACAACAATAAAACACCCATCAAGAGTCACATACCTCATTGAAAATTTTGTAACATGAGCCCATATATGTTTAATTGAGAGTCTTTCATATCCCCTAGATGGAATCCTAACTAGATTCCCCTTCTCATTTTCTTTGAAGAAATGATCCATCCCATCCTTGTTACCTTTCCTTAAAGAACATTCACCCCCAAATCAACAAACCAGTAATATGGGAAATTACTTTTTTAGTAATTAGGAAGACAACACCATTCACCTTTAGGATTTTGTTGTTTTAGCTTTAGAAAAAATAGTTAGAGGTTTCATGATCAAATCCATCAAGCCTCTCCATAAAAGGGGTAAATCCTCCCTTCTCGAGAATCTTCCACACCTTTAGCTTACTTCTCCATTTTTTACAAGAGATAGGCTCGAGCCTCCTTCTATCTCCCCCCATATTTTAATTGGAAAAACCTTACATCAAAATCAAGAACCTGTTACAACTTATCCTCTTCAAAAAATAGATCCTTCTAAAAATGTGAATAACATTAGGAATGAGAAAAAATATACCCATAAAACATGTGTTGAGAGGGGCAATAATAACACCCTGATCACCCCCTTCAAATAATCAGTACTAGTAGTCATATCTTAATAATGACATAGCCTTATTGGGTAGTGAGGTATACCCTTCCTATACCTTGATACTCATTATATTTACTCCTTTATTAGAAAAAAAAATCTATAAGTGAGAACTACCTTCCCTAATGATATGATTGAATTGTCTTCCTCAAAAGTAGTACTCACCATCAAAAGAGAATCATTAATTAGATTATTAATTATCTAGCTCAGCTTGTTTAATCCTTGTAAGCACTTGACAATATTAAGGGAGTCTCCCTCGACCCACATATTTTTGGAAGGCCTATCAAATGTTAATTTAATACCAACATAAGAAAATTCAACCTCCATGCATGTTTAATCCTATAGCACACAATTTTGTTTTCCAAAACAAATTTGTTTCTCTTCACCATAGATCTTCACTCTATAGCTTTCTAACCAAAGTTGTTGCAAGTATAGCAATATCCATGAAATAAAATAGATTTGTTTCTTTGAGGAACAAATTTTCTTCTCATGTTATTACCCCTTCTTTGTCTAGGTTTACATTCAAGAAAATTATTCCCAAAATTATTGCAAGAAAAGTAGCAGCCTAGAAAGGATTGATTGAACTTGGTAGAAGCATGTTTTCTTGAAAGTGGAGGACTTCTAGATGCTTTTTTTTTTGGTTGATAGAAATGAATCCACCTTATCTCTTTCCATCTTTATTTTTCTTTTAATATTTAGGGGTATTCCTCTAGAATCCTTAGTGTAGGATTTCTCCTCCTTTGTCTCAAACTTTCCATCTGATTTAGAATTATCATGATAAAAAAAAATTTCTTTGTCAACTTCTTCTTTTTCCTTTTCTAATGCATTTCTCAGAGTGACAATTTCCTTATTAAGTTTAATCACTCAATTTTTCTATCACTAAGCTTGGAATTCAAAGAATATTTAGGGTATGTGCAGGATCATCATGGAAAAAGCAGGCCCTTAAGTGGCGAAAAAACTATAAAAATTAGAGTTAGGAAACTTGACGTAAAAATTTGAATAAGTTATCTATTATTTAAAAATTATATAAAAATAGAATCTATATCAAATTTAATGTAGTTTCTAAACTACAAGTTTTTTTTTTAAATCTATTTGGTGAAAATTTGAAATTTCAATGCATTAGTACTTAAATTTCAGGGAAAAAATAAGTAGGTGTCTATTTGACCACCCTAACCACAATAAAATGATAATATTCTTTTATAAGATTTTAGATATAAGTAGAGGACTCATGTCTTGATGTGATGCATATTTTTTTGTAATTTTTTTCCATGTAAATAATTAATTATGATTTTTATTACAACTTTTAAAATATATAAAACTTGTATGTCTGACCACCTTAACTTGGTCAAAACTTCATGAAATTTATTTATTTTTTAATCTTACAGTATGTGAATGATAGAATGTGACACATGTTTCAGATTCAAAAAATATGATATCATTTGAAAGCTATAGATGTTTTTCAATCATCCTATCAATCAAGAATTTAGTCATAATTCAAATAGAAAATGAATAAAAATTTATTTATTAAATTCAAAGTAAAGCATAATTTATATTGTTGGAAAGCTGAGAATCTCCTTTAAAAACCCTTTTCGTTTCATTAATTTTGGGTTAAAAAAAGTCATCAGCCACATACCCATCACATCACGAATTTTTGGCCCATCATCATCCTACACATACCCTTTAATATTATTGCTTTCTTCACCATTAATTTTTAATTCAAAATATCACATCCACCATTTTTAGTTTGATTATGTGTTCTTTACCTTCTTCTACTTGAGCTTTTATTTTTCTAGTTTCTTTATTTTCTTTTTCAAGAAAACTTTGATATTTCAAATTTAGTTCCCTTGCTTCATTCAAGTCTTCTAGAGTAGATTAGATATTTTCTTCAAAACCAATTTCTCAATCATCTGAATTGAATTCCCAACCTTCAGGTTCCATTTACTCTAAATTTTATTAAGAAGAAAACATATCTTTATCACACAAGGATTTGAACTTCTTACAATTCTCGACATATAACTTTTTTTCACTAGCTTCAAAAGCCATAAAAAGGGTTTCATCATTTGAATCATTCTCCTCATCATCTAAGGAATAAATTTCTCCATTGGGATAGTTTTTTTTAACATTATCTCTTTTATTACCATCATTATATTCTTTGTACAAATATTAATATGAAAAATGACCAATTCTTCCACAATTGAAACACTTGAATGCTAGCTTACCCTTGTAATTTTTGGTGCCTTTCTTCAATCTTCTTAAAAATAATTCTATAAATTCATCAAATTCATCATTCTAAACAATAACTTTATCTTATACCTTTTCATTGGCTTTGAATGCATCTTCCTTCTTTCGAACATATTTGTCAAATTCTCTTATTTCAAAGGTAGTTAGAGCACCAAACATTACATCTACTGAATAATGATCCAAATATTTAGTCAATGAACAATAGTAGACACTTTATGACTAAAGTATTTAGGGAGAGATCTTAGAACCTTTTTCACAATCTCATCTTCTTTTATTATACCACCAAGACAAGTGATGCCAATAACAAATTCATGTTCCCAAAGTATATAACATGATGGAAATATTCGTTCCATGGAATGAATCTAATTTGGTGAGATTGCTAAGTCAAATATTTTTTGGTCGAGAAAGTGTTGTTACAATTTTTTAATTTTGGATTCTTAGTACATTACTTATACAGGATATACGTATATTTGTTTTCAAAGGTCAACCAAGAAAAGTTGTAATTATAATAGCATTGTCATTAATTTTCTATTTTTTAAGTACTCAAGCTTTAGTTGAAAGAGGAAAATGATCATATAATTTGATGAAGATATTTCCATTTGTACAACATTTCTTAAGTTATCAAATATTCTCTTGAAAAACTACATCTAATCTTGTTTTACTTTGGTTTCCCCCTCATATCTATTCTACTAATATTTTCTAAGAAATTCTTAGTAGATTTGAAATTCATCACATTCAAGAGTTTTGAATCATCTAACCCACATAAGATAGCATTCTTATCCTTTTAATTATTCTCATACAAATTTATTTTAGCAAGATCTATTGGAGGAGGAGTAGGAGAAACATAACCATCCTTGATTGAATACCAAACACCAAACCCTAGAGTGTTTAGATGGCATTCCATTCTCAATTTATATAATGTTTTATTAGTCACATCAAAGCTAGGATCCTTGTATGAACCATCATGTGTCATTCCAAAACTTTACCTAAATAAGTTAAGCTTCTTCAGAGGAACTTGGCTCTAATGCCAATTATTAAATACATTAGATATTGAGAGGGGGAGTGAATTAATATTTTCAAAAAATTAAACCCCTCTGAAACTTGAACTCTTTAGCAAAATACTTATGAAGAAAATATAAACCCTTACATAGATTAGAAACAAGAACGATATTGTAGTTTAAACCTTTAGCAATTTCAATAATCTTTAGCAATGAAAGATATATAAATTATATCCTTAATCAGATTAGTAGAAATCAAAGAGAAATAAGAAACACACATCCACAAGATGAAATCTAATTTACATGGAAAATCTAATGAGGGAGAAACCATGGTGAGAGTTAACTCACATTATAAATGCTAACTACGAAAAAGGACTTGTGAGCTAAGGCACACAACTTTAGATCAAGATAAAAAAGACTTGAAAAATTGAAGCAAATACAACTCTAGGGGAAAGATACAAGGACCTGATGAGATTCTCCTTCTAAGAGGAGGATACAAAAATGATGAAGGAAATTTATAATATTTTTCAACAATTCACTTTGTTGACTAAGGTATTAAGCCACATCTGATCTTTCTTCTTCACATTTTATCACTAACTCTATTGGTTATTCAATTCATTCCATACTCACACTCCTTTGCAATTATTAAAACATCCATATTGTTGTAACTAAAATGATCTTGCATTTATATACACTTTAGTACTTAAAAACTAAAATTAGGTTAGCCAAGAAAGAATATAGACAATGATTTCATGAAGTTGGCCACAACAACATACTACAGTCCTATCCTAAGGATAGAGAGAACCCAAAAAAACTTATTACATCTTCAAATGTGATCCAAAACAATTCAAATGATCACCCACATCAGCTTAAGTTGAAAATAGGTAACTGTGTAGATGAAACATGAAGCACATAACTTGTTAGCCCAAAATCATACTTTCAATTAAATTAAACCAATACAATCTCAACTAACATCGATCAGGACCTAAATCCAACATAAAAATTCTTCAAATGCTAGTGCAAACCTCCAAGCACTTAGAATAGGCAAGAAAATAAGCCCCATTAGTTGGATATCCATAAATAATCAAGAAAAGAAAGTCAAGGCATAATTTTGTTGCAACGAAGAAAGTATCCCCTCTAATTTTCCTTGCTTTTTTGGGCCATCCTTGTGAATTAAGCTTAATAGCCCCTTGATTTAGTGTTGTGATGTGTTTTACACATTCACATTAAGTCTTGGGCCCTTGTGAAGTAATGAATTTAAATGGTATCTTGTTAAAGTGTTGTGAAGTGTTGTAACACACTTTCACACTTTTCTAAGGTTTTATCAAATAACTAAACCAAAGAAACCTATTTTAAACCTTAATCATGCCTTATTTGGAGTGTTGTAAAGTGTTGTAACACACTTTCACACTTTCCTAGGCTTGTCATTAATAATTAGGCTTCTTTATGCTTTAATTGGGATTTTTTTCCATCCACAAGTCTCATTTAATGCATCTTTTTGAGGATCATCTTGACTCAAATCATTACCCAATCACAATTCAGGTGTTTCGGGCTTGAGTGGCCCAAATTTAGTGATTTGGGACTCATTCACCACCCTAGGTGAATGAGTCCTACCTAGATTTTTTGGTCATGATATTGGTTTCACACATTTCTAAGTAGTTTTAAAAATGGTCCCAAAAATTAGGCCTAGTGGGACTCATTCACTAGCTTGGGAAAATGAGTCTTGTGTGGCTCAAAATCAAAATAAATTCTTATTTTTGGTAGTACTTTATCCTCCTTGATCAATCCAATGTCGGCTTGTAGCATTGTAATTTCAAGAATTATTAAATTATTGAGTATAAATACAAGGTTTTTTCATTCATTTTCACCTACTACTTTTGTGAGATAATTCCTAATAGAAAGGTTGAGTTCACAAGAGAATTCAAGAGTAGATTATCAAGCATTTTAGAGTGGAATTCAAGCATCAATCATCATGTCAAGGATTTCATGCATCATTTTTGTTTTGGAGCTAACAATTGTGATGTAGGATTTTATGATTCAAGTAAACATTTCATTCAAGATCTATCTCCTCGAAGCAAGAGTCAAGATATACTTCCATTAGAGCCATCTCAAGCATAGTTGCAACACTTTATTGCAATTTTTTGGTGAGTTGCAACATTTTCATTTGTTCATTCACCATTCTCCATTCTTATTTGATTTAATTTCAAGGATTGATTTCCAACAAGGGGTTTGACAAAGGAAAACCCCTTTCCACTAACCCAATAATTTTTTTCCTCTCCTTTGTTTGTGATTTTAAGGTCTAGGTTGCATATTTCCTAAAGAGAAAGATTGGAGAAAAGCTGTTAAATCATTCAAAGTTGTCAAAGTTCTCATCAAGCCTTGGAGAACATTGGAGAACACCTACAGGTTGCAAATCAAGTTTTCAAATTCAGAAACCAATCTGGAAGGACAAAACACACAATGAAGAACATGATCAAACTTTAGAGCTTTAGAATACCCTAAATGGACTGATTTTCCACTTCTAGTGAATGAGTCTGAGTTCTAATAAAATTTTTGATTCTTGAAAATTCAGATGCCCGTTTGGTAGATTCTTGCTCTCACACAATATTCCAAAATATAGATTGATTCACCCAGCTTGGTGAATGAGTTGTAGTCAGCATTAATGGTATGTTTTCTAGTTTTTCAGACCTCTATCATGTCATTTATATATTTCCAAGTTAAAATATTCTATCTTGCATCCTTTTATTTTGCTTTACTTTCATTTCTAGGTCATTTAAATTAAGTTTACATCATATTAGGGTTTTTCATTTCATCTTGCATTTCACTATCTTTTTCAAGTCTAAACTTGGAGGTGAACCACTTATTTGTTTACATTTATCCCCTAGGGCATCCCTATTGCAATATCTCTTAGTCCTTTGCATTGAAGTCTTGAGGGTTACCCTTGAGTGGAATATCTTGAAAATGGGTGTGCTCTATGTTCTAAACCATATGATAGCACTTAATAATTAAACCCCCAATTTTTAGAGGTTTCATTTTTGGTGAACCTACATTTACAACATTAAAATTTTGATTTTGAGTGCTTCATTATCCTATATTTGGCTTGCATTAAAATTACATTAGAGTTTGCATTAGTTAATTTGCATTCTAGGGTTTATAATTTTGCATTAATGAAATCTCATATAGTTTAAATTTTTGCATCTAACTTCATTGAAAATCAAACAAAATCTACATTTGCATCCAAGATATAGATCATAGAACATAAAAGGCATAAATGTCCATTAAATTTTTTTGAAAATTTTGAAAAAATCCCCTACTAGGACTCATTCACCACCTTGGCTGAATCAATCCCTCTACATATTTTGAATTGCATTTTTTGGCATTTAAAGCACCTTTTTTTATGTTTTTGTTTTTTTCATTAAATTTTTGTTTCAGTTTCCATAATTTTTGTTATATCCATTTCATTTTTCTTAGCTTATATTTCATTTGCATTCACATTCCATTTGGTATCCCTTGTATGATTATTTGGTGTCCTATTGCTAATGTTATAGTGAGATGAAGATTAAGACTCATATCATCCCATGATGGCACAATTTTGGTTGATCTTGGGTTTTCTAGCTCTTTCACTCCTAGTATTGACACTAGTACACTAGGTATGGATCATACCCTTAACAACTCCTTACCTTCAAGTAGTGTGAGGAAAGTTGAAACAAGCATTGATAATTTCCTGCAAGAAAACATAATTCAAATTCATGAGGTCCTATCTAATCTACAACATCAAGTGAAAAATGAAAAAAATTCAACCACTTCCATCCCTACTATAGATAACATTCACCACATGCTTGAAAGTGAAGATGGGCTTGACCTTGTGAAAAACATAGTTCAAATCTTTGGAAAAAATCTCACTTCAACCACTAGTTCTCCTTTGCTAACAAGTAATATCACAAGTGAAGGAGGAACTCAAATTTCTACTCCTACAACAATTGCCTCAATCCCTACCTATACAAACCCTCAAGTCACAACAACAATGCAACTAACTAGTAATGTGATTCCTTCCTTGCATATTTCACTAGCATCCCCAATTCCCTTGTGGAATCACACATCATATCTCCTCCCACTTTACCTCCTATAAGAATTCCATTCACTTGTCATTCAAACACATACACCCCTTCACCATTTTCATTTCCATATCATAACAAAAGAAAGTACCCTCATAAATCAACTCTTCCAAACCATTTCATCCCTTCAAAAGGAATTTTCCACAATCAACCAAAATCAAAATGTCCCACCTACATATTATGTCAAAAGTAGTCCATTGTACTTGGAGATATTGTGAACACTGATGCCATAAAGTGTAGAGGCACCTAGATTCAAAAAATATGGAGGAAAGGGAGATCCTTCTAACCATGTTAATTCTTATACCACCTTATGTAATTAATTTTTCCTTGATGATAAAATCTTTGCTAAAATTTTCATTGTGTCCTTGAAGGATACTTCGTTGGAGTATTTTTATTCTTTACCAAACAACTTAATTTATTCATTCAGTGAACTTGTTGAGGAATTTGTTAACCATTTCCATGTGCATGTGACACTTAAGATGACCTTGGGTTATTTGATGACTTTATCTCACACTACCAATCACTTTATTCCCAAATAGATGTCAAGGTTCTTGATCCTCACCTTCAAAAGATGCTCATAGAAAATTAGCAAAGTAACATACAAAATAATATTACCATAATAAAATTTCCCTCCTTTAAGAACTTGTGTACTACCCTCCATGATCATCAAAATTTGGTTAGTAGTTGAGATACAAAATCCACTTCTAACTAAATTAAGTCCAAGCCCACAAACCAAAACCATTCCCAACCCTTTAGGAAATAGAATAGAGGATTTATTTAATTCAATCCCCCTAAACCTCCAACTCAAAATTCCAATAACCAAGTAGCTACTATTAAAGCCATGGTACCCTTTAGTTATGGGGACCCAAAAGGATAATTCACTCCCTTACCAGATACCCTTCATAACACAATGTCCCAACTTTTAGAGCATCAAATGATTCCCTTGCCTCCCATAAAAAAACTTAATCCTAATAAACCATTACCCACAAGCTGTAGACCAAATTCTTACTGCCATTATCATAAAAAAATGGACATGATATGGAACATTGCAAGCATCTTAAACATCTTGTGCAAGACCTCATTGATTTTGGTCATTTTTTTGTTGGAGGTGTTAGTGATCAAGGCAATAAGTTTTTTTCCCCTCCTAACAAAAACTTGCAAACCTTTACCAACCCCATGCCAAAACATAGTATTTAAATTGTTAAATCCAACAAAACTATAAGGAATGATGTGATGAATGTTGATACAGATGATGATAACAATGATTCTATTCAACATGATTCTATAGACAATGATCCTTTGGGTGACATTGTAGGAATGGTAGATGTCATTCCTCATAAGGGTAGAACTAATAATACTATTGAAATTTCTTTCTCAGCTATGGTTATACTTAAACATGCACCCAATGGTCCTTTTTACATAGCCGATCATATCTATGACTAGCCCACTATTGGGATACTAATAGATATTTCCTATGGAGTGAACATGATCACCAAGGAATTCTTACTTTTGCATGAGCTCTATCAAGATATATACGATAAACCAAAAGAATGGATCAAGACACACAATGGTTTTTCTTGCCCTATGATGGGATCAATCACTCTTTCTTTACAAATAGGACAAAAAAAATTAGATGTATTATTCTCCAACATCCCATAGTCGAACCAAATTCATGTAAAGCTAGGCTATCCATGGCTTTGATCCATGAAAGTTTTCCATTTGGTTGTGCATAAATGCTTAAATTTTCCCCTTTACAATTATTTTTTCACCGTCCATCATAGTGGCTTTAACTCATTTTCCTCTAAGGGTAACTTTTCCTTAGATTTATTTTGGCCTGAGCCTATAGAACCTATAAAACCATGACAAGAATTATTTTTCCTATCCTATCTAAAGTTCAAGGCAAATAAATAATAGAAGTATCCCTTTGAAACATTAATCCTCCCACTACTGAGCCTACCATCCCATACAAAACCATGATTACTTTTTTTTACCCAAAATTGATGAAACGAAAAGGGTTTTTAAAGGAGATTCTCATATTTCCACCAATATAAATTATTTTTTAATTTTAATTTGATAAATAATTATTTTTCATTTTCTATTCAAATTATGACTAAAATCGTGATTGATAGGCTTATTGAAAAACATCTATAGCTTTCAAACAATATCACATTTTTTGAATCTAAAACATGTGTCACATTCTATGCTTCACATACTATAGGATTGAAAAATAATGAATTTCATGAAGTTTTGACCAAGTTAAGGTGGTCAAACATACAATTTTTTATATTTTTTAAAAGTTGTAATAAAAAATTCATAATTAATTATTTACTCAGAAAAATTTACAAAAATGTGCATCACATCTGACATGATTCCTCTACTTATATCTAAAATCTTATGAAAAAATATTATCATTTTATTGTGGTTAGGTGGTCAGAGACTACTTATTTTTTCCCAAATTTAAGCACTATTGCATTGAAATTTCAAATTTTCACCATTTTTTTTTTTTTTTGAAATAAACCTAGTAGTTTAGAAACTACATTCAATTTTATATAGATTCTATTCTTACATATTTTTGAAATAATATAGATAACTTATTCAAATTTTTATGTCAAGTTGTCTAACTCTGATTTTTCTGAATTTTTCGCAACTTAAGGGCCTATTTTTCCATGATGATCCTGTACATACCCAAGATCAACCTAAGCTAGAAACCTCACTTGCCTCCAAAAAAATACCAAGAGACAATGAAAAAAACCTCTTCACACCTCCTAGAATAAAAAATTATACAAATTCAAAGAGAAAGTGGTCGAACAACCTCCTATGGTTGCTTCCATTCCTCCCATTAGGGAAGAAAAGAAACCTATGGTTGATCAACCTGCTCCTACACAAAAGAAACTTAAAAACATGACTAAAAGAAATAGAGGTTCTAGAGAGAATAGGCATAGGAATTGTGCTCTTACTTGCAAGTTACATGAAGAAATAAACAAAGAAAATGAAAATCCAAACTTGACAAAAGCAATGCATAATGACTCTAACCCTCCCCTGAAACAAGACAATGCAATACAACAACCACAACAAGAGTTGAAATCTTCCATGGAAATTATCATTCAACTTCCTATTGTGATTAACTTGTATGATGATGATGACGTTACTAAAACTGACGAAGAGGTGTATAATGAATAAAATACATTGTTTTCCTCTTTTGTGAGCTTAAACGATAATTCTCCTAAAAAGAGTGTTAAACCTAGTGTTTCCCATAGTTCGGAACTTGCTATTGTCCCTCTCGCTAGTTTTCCACCTTTGGTATACAATTAACATGATTGGGATGTGGATGACTTGCTTTAGGTTGACTCACATGTGCCTTACTAGCCTTTTGCATCTTTCCTTTTATTTTTTGTGATTGCATGTGTGTAATGTGATCCCCTATGACATTCTATTTGATGTTATATATCTCTTTATGACATTCCTCTATTTTTACCTTCATCCTTCTCTATGTCATAAATGTTTTATCTTTTCATCTTTTATCTTTTTCATTTTTCTTGTGTTTTCCTTTTTAGGATGACGCAAGGTGTCGAGACATTCATGTCTCTTTCATGTTGACCCAAAATATTTTTAGTTCCTTTATCTTTTATTTTTCTTGTGTTTTCCTTTTGGGTATGAAGCAAGGCATCGAGACATTCATGTCTCTTCCATGTTGACCCAAAATATTTTTAGTTCCTTTATCTTTTATTTGTCTTGTGTTTTCCTTTTGTGGATGATGCAAGGTTTCGAGGAATTCATGTTTCTTCAATGTTGACCCAAAAGGTTTTTCTTTGTTTGCACCCTCTTTATGTCATTCATCTTCTATGTGTATTTTGGGAATGATGATAGTTCTGAGCTCTCTAAAAAAATTGTAGCCAGAAAATATTGACCCCAAATCTATAGATCCCTTATGTGTTTGTATTTTTATTTTTGGGGCACCCCCCTCTTTTCCTTTTCTTTTGCATGATGTAGCTTTACTTGGAAACATATCACTTGGAATAGGGGATTCCAAATAATCTTTCATGTCTTCTTTATTGATTACATTTACCATTTTCTACTTTAAGGTAATTGCTCATAGCATGGTGTTTAGAAATTTATTTAAAGTGGTGGCATACATTGAAATTATTCTTTTTCATTTTTCTCTTCATTGTGCATAGTGCATCTTTCTTACTTTATACAATGCATTTTTTTCTTTTTGGATGAAATTGCGTGTGATATCCTTTAAGAGCATTGTAATAACCCTCCTCGTTGCTTGTTGGACTCGGTGGTGTTATGTTTTGTTTTGATGCTTAGATACTATGATGGTACTGTTATTGTTTGATGTGGTTAGTCATATACTATGATGATACTGTTATTGTTTGATATGGTTAGTTAGATGCTAGATGATGCTGTTATTTCATTTTGGACATGATTACTTTATATGACATTATGGTTGATTATATCAGTTGATTTTCTGAATTATGATATGATGCAGTGATTTAATTTAATATGTGATGAGATGATGGTTAGTTAGAAATGTAATTCATTGATTATGTTATAATTGTTAGAATAGGTGTCAGGAAGGACAATATAGCATCACTCGTTCACGAGTGCCCTGTTATGTTGCGATTCCTTCTCACAATGCAGTATTTTGATTTAATGCTTTGATATATATATGCACATGTACACAACTTCGTTCGTATGCAGGACTGTAGGTACAAGTCTCGATTCCACCTGCTTCGGCAGGACAGGGCGAGCACCAAATAACCCAATGGATATATGTTGATACAGAGGTGACGATGAAGTCCTCCTGTTCCATGATGTCAAGTCGTCTCATTTGTTTGGTATAGTTGATTTTTGTGTAATTGTCGTCATTGTGTGTTGTGTTATGTGTTTTGTCTTATTTTATTTATGAGGGAATTTATAGTTTTGATTTAACCTAATGATTGAAATAAATTATTTATTTTAATGTTGGATTAAATGGTATTTAAATATTTAAATAACTTAATTATTTTTGAAAATCATACATTGCAATTAAATAATAATTAAATATTAAATATGCTTAATTATTTTAATCAATTAAATTGGTGGTGGATAATTATGTGAATAATTTATTTAAAATAAATATGTAATGTGAGGTGCAAGAAAAGTTGCAAAACAGGAATTAAAGCAATAAAACAAATAAAAGAATAAAAAATACAGTGTGAGCCAATAGGAATTGAGAGTTGGGAAAAAGCTAGTTTTAAAGAATTGATTTTCTTTTAATTTTGGATTTTTGGAGAGTTTTGAAGAAATGGGAAATATATTTTATTTAATTAGGAATTTTTGTAAGTTCTCACACACACAGAGAAGAACAGAAAGTTGAAGTTGCTCAAGTCATTGTTGAGTTCGTTCTGGACTAAGTATTGGAATCGAGTTCAAGGGCATCAGAGTCAAGCAGGCATCTTCAGATTTGCATTTGACTCCAGGTTCCTCTCATAATCTTCTTCTCGTACCCTTTCTTTTATCTATTTGCTTCAGAAAAAGGAAAAATAAACTTTGTTAAAAAAAGATTTTTGAGAATATAGGAAAGATCTACTGTTTGAATTGAAAACTAGGGAAAATTATTAGACTGGAAATCAAGAAAATATCGTTACTGTACTGTTTCTCAATTTATCAAAAAAAAAACAAAACCATAGCTTCTGAAATATTCACAAAACAAAAATAGTGTTTTTAAGGAAAATGATTTCTTGTTGAAGATTATAAATTTGAAGGTTTTAGATATATATTCTGTTTAAGTCTGGTTAAATATATTCGTTGCTCTATGTTGTTCTTTTACTCCCTGATTTAAATTTATCTCTGTACTTTTACTCTGTTTATTTAAATAAATAAATAAACAAATATATATATATATATATATATATATATATATAATTATTTGTTTTGGTAGTATTGTGTTAGATTTAAATAGTGCTTATGCGTCGGCCGTATGTCTTTTATTTTTTTGTGGGATGTGAATCGAAATTTTAATTTCTGTTCGCGAATTCGAAATTCGCGTATTTTTGAAATCAAAAATTTGCATGTTTGAAATCAAAATTTCTAAACAAATGAAAGTTTGATTTTATTTATGTGGAGGGGGGGAAAGGTTCGTACGTTTCCCCTGCCCCCCTTCCTTGTAGTGGGGACTGTGCGTAGCAGTCCGCGGACTGCTGTGTGCGACAGTCTGTAAGACTGCTGTGCGCAGTCCTCTGTGTACTGCGGTCAGCCAAGCCAGCAATGGCTTAAATAAAACTTTGTTTTTTTTATTTATTTTTTTTATATTTTATTTGTATTTAAAATTGTCAATTGGCTCATTTTTTTTTAGTAATTCAAAATTTTAATGATTTTATATATATATATATATTTATATATTTATATATAAATATTTATAATATTGTTCTGTATGCTGGGTATATGCATTGTTTGCCAGTAAGGGAAATTGTCCAGAATATTGTTGGTTTGGAAAGTCATGTAATTAAAATAAAGTTGGATGATTAAAAATAAGTTATTAAAGATATGTATATATTTAAATTATAGTGGTGTTGTATTTGATTATATTTTATTTTCAATCAGGTTATTTAATGTCATGTAATTTAAAGGAATTCTAATTGTTCAATTTTAAGTTAAGTTATTATAGTTACGAATATAGTTGTGTATTAATTACTTGATGTTGTTATTACTCAAGAAGTTTTGATATATTTTAAAATGACACTATTTCTGATCGTTTGGATAAACAAATTTGTTATACAAGAATTGAACTTTAACCGTGATTGTAGACCTTGTTGAGTTAATTATTTTGGGTTACATAGTCGAGAGTGGAATCAAACGTAGTGGGGTAACCTGGTAAATGTTATCTGAATTTCTTTTCATGTTGTAGTTTTCTTTGTTCAATATTGTCGATGTGGGAACCGTACTGGTCTGTGAGATTCTTGTTCCAGAGGCTTGTGATTAAAGTGTTATTGATCTTTGTTTATGCTTTTGAGCATTATTGGTGTTTTGTTAGGAAGGGTTGGACGGGTTTGCAAGTTTGTTGATTATGTGCAGTTGCGAGATGGTTAATGCCTCGTGTATTGGATTTTGGTTTTATGACTTATATGTGTTAGTCCAACCCTTGCCTACTTTGAGATATGTTAGGGGTCATAGGAGGGAGAGTGGCTCTTCGTGGGCGTCGGCACCTCAGATGAGGAAGGGCCAGGATAACCCACGAAAGAGTAGTAAACAAGTGATAACCTAAACAATAGATTTAGGGGGTTGGGTAGTTTAAAAACACAAGATAATAAAACATTGGATTCCTTGGCTATGCACTAGGGCTACCCTAGACTAGTGATAGACTGAGAAGGCCGTGGTCGGCATAGTCATAGTCTCGTCTTCATGAGAGACTATTGGCTCCACATTAGCTACCCTATGGTGTCGGTGCCTCAGTTAGGAGGAAGGGCCAGGAGATCCATAGATGGGTGCCGACGCCTCAGTTGGAGGAAGGGCCAAGAGAATCCCATGAGAGCTATGCGATGACACTCTCCACTTGAAACCCTTGTTGCTTTGTGCTATTGCCTCTGGATGTTATCTCTTTATGATGCTTTTTGAATTCTTGTGAACTTGTTTCATGATTGTTGATTGGTGATACTTCATGTTATTGTGATGAGTTTCTTAAGTTTTATCTTATCATGTGATTTGTGAAAGTTGATGGTTGTTCATTGTAAGCTTTGAGTTGTACTTGTTTTGTATCATGTTGTTGTTGAGTCGGTTGACATTCATGGTCGGGTTCACTTCCTCGTCACCTCTGAGCATAGGGGGTGAGTTACTTGTAATTCACATGGTTGGGTGGAACGTGCTCCGCACCCGTTGGGTTCCCCATCAGCGTCTTGTCTTCTCAACATTCCACAGTGGAGTTGTACCATTGATCTGTTATACTTCATATTTCACTATACTTGTATCAATCCCCATGTTGGGAAGTTCAATGTAATTCAGTATCAAAGATTGTAATGTAATATTGAAACAATGATGTAATAGTTAGGTTTAATTGTATCTTGTTAAAAGATTTATCATGGATGTAATTATGCGATGTTTATCATACTCGCATCAAGGCTATTGGATGTATCATTGTATATGGTTATCATAAATTAAATGGTTATGTTATATTCTTTATCTTTATTCTGTTTAGTTGTTGCAATGTAATCCTCGCGTGCCCTAGAGAACCAAATGTATTAATGCCTTGTGTTATGCTATGTGGTTATGGTTTAATGTTATTGCATGTTTACTTTTGTTATTTTAAAAAAAAAATTATTTGCATTGTGTGTGTTCTCTGGGGTTTGCACGATGGGCGTTACAACTTGGTATTAGAGCCAAGGTTGCAAACGCTAGGGTCTTTGGGTAGTGTAGTCCATTAGGTTACTGTATGTGCAACTCTTGAGCTCATGTTGTACTTTATCTTGTGGCGCAGAACTATGCCTCGAGGTAGAGGACGTGGCCATGCAAGAGGCCGTGGTGCCGAACGTGGAGCAAACCGGCGAAGCCCCTCAGTTCCTAGTTCCCATGGCTCTGAGCATGAGTAACAGTAGAGTCTTCATAGTGTTCCATCAGGTGGCCAGAATCCAGCACATCTAGGTCTAGACGGTTAGTTGCAGCATATACTTGGAGAGATTCTCGACCGTTTGGGACCCAGGCCAGATGAGGTGCACCAGGTTGAGAGGGAGAGAGAGAGGTCTCCGAGGCGCAGGGATATAGATGTGGTTCCGGATGCAGTTATAGCAGGCCATATGAGAGATCTGATGAGGGCACACCCTCCTACTTTTGATGGTTCTGGGGGAGGTCTTGAGGCTAAGACCTGGTTAATTGACTTAGACTGTTGCTTCACCATGCACCCCTACGGTAGCAATACCAAGGCACGGTGCGCAGTTATGCACTTGCGAGGCTTCGCGTCTACTTGGTGGCACCTTGAGGAATAGAAACTGCATCTTGATCTCAATATGGTTACTTGGGAGTTGTTCCTAGATAGGTTCAGAGCTTGTTTCCTCTCAGATCACTGGAGGCAATGCAGGGCTGACGAGTTTCACGATCTCAAGCAGTTGTCTATGTCAGTGGAGCAGTATGAGAGGCGCTTCTATGAGTTGAAGCAGTATGCAGGGATTAGCCACGATGAGGGCATGTTAGTGTAGCATTTTGTTTGGGGCTTAAATGCCCGCATCAGTGGTGGTGTACGAGTCTTCAAGCCGAAGACGATGGAGATGGCAGTGGAGAAGGCTCGCTTAGTGGAGGAGAATTTGGCCATGGCTTTGGGTGGTCACATTGGGGTACAGATTGGTAGCACGCCTACACCAGGTTATGTTGCTCATGGAGGGCAGTCACAGGGAGCAGGATCTTCCAGGAATACGTATCCACCCTCAAAAGGGGGTTATCAGTAGCAGCAGCCTCAGCAGCAGCAGTCAAAACAGAAGAACAATCAATCTCAGGAGGGTGGCAATTCTCAGTTTCACAGGGATTGGAACAGGAACCAGATTCGTCAGGAACATTTTGCATAGCCTGCACCTAGTTTCCAGTCAGCACCGAGTTGAGGGAGTTTTCAATAGTCAAATGATCCATCAGGGGGTAGAGGTTTTTGCAGAGGCACTGGGTGTTTCTCTTGTGGACAGCCGGGGCATATTGCTAGGATGTGTCCTCAGAAGAACACCTCCAGGTTTAATCAGAGGCTAGCAGCATCAGAGCCGACAGTAGGTGATGCAGGGAGATCTCATCATGTTTTTGCTTCAGTGGATAATCATCAGGCAGTTCATCAGAACACTATGGTTGAGGCATCAGGTGTGTTGAATAATTCTAGCATTTCTATACTTTTTTATTCTGGTGCATCTGATTCCTTTATATCACCTTTAGTAGTTGAGCGATGTGGTTTGGTGGCAATTAGCCAAGGCATAAAATGGCATGTCAAATTAGCATCAGGGTCAAGGGTTGTGGTAGAGAAGCTTGTGCAGGATTGCATTTTGAGTATAGGTGAAATGTCAACCAGGGTGGACCTCAGAATCTTGCCACTCGGTTCTTATGATATTGTCTTAGGCATGGACTGGTTGAGTGCACACCGTGCTATGATTGACTGCCGATGAAAAGTAGTGAGGTGCACTGATGACTCTAGTAAGGAGGTGGAGATCTTGGGTATTCAGAGACCCATCTCATTACGTATGATCTCTGCCATGTAGCTCAAAAGGCACTTCCGACAAGGTTGTCAGCTCTTTGCAGTATCAGTGAGTGACTTGGAATCTAAGGATAGTCAGGGGTTGTCATTGGATGATTACCCCCTTCTTAAGGGTTTTTCTGATGTGTTTCCAGAGGAGATTCCTGGTATGCCGCCTAAGCAAGATGTGGATTTCCGGATTGATCTGGTACCTGGAGCCGAGCCAATATCTCGAGCTCCATATTGGATGACAATGCAGGAATTACAGGAACTCCATCTTCAGTTGGAAGAATTGTTGGCCAAGGGCTTTATCCGCCCAAGTGTTTCTCCTTGGGGAGCACCCGTGATATTTGTGAAAAAGAAGGATGGTTCTCTTCGCTTGTGTATTGACTACAGGCAGTTGAATAAGGTAACAGTGAAGAACCGATATCCATTACCCAGAATTGACGATCTCTTCGATTAGATAAGAGGGGAAAAGGTGTTCTCTAAGATTGATCTCAAATCGGGATACCATCAGTTGAGGATTGCAGATGTAGGTATTCACAAAACAACATTTCGAACTCGATACGGGCATTACGAGTTCACTGTGATGCCGTTCGGGTTAACGAATGCACCTTCAGTCTTTATGAGTCTAATGAATGGAGTTTTCCGTACATACTTGGATAAATTCATTCTAGTGTTTCTCGATGACATCCTGATCTATTCTAGGTCGATGGAGGAACATGAAGAACATTTAAAACAGGTGTTGCAGTGCTTAAGGGATAATCAATTGTTTGCCAACCTCAAAAAGTGTGACTTTTATAAGACTGAAGTTCAGTACTTGGGCCATGTGATCTCTGGTGAGGGAATTTCAGTTGATCCTGCAAAGATTCAGGCCATTGTGGATTGGCCCACACCCACAAATGTCTCAGAGATTCGCAGCTTCATGGGACTTGTAGGATATTATAGGCGCTTTGTTCAGGAGTTTTCTAGGTTGGCACATCCTATCACCTCTTTGCAGAGGAAGGGAAAGAAGTTTCTTTGGTCCGAGCAATGTCAGTTAGCTTTCCAGACTCTGAAGGATAAGTTGACTAGTGCTCCAATCTTGGCAGTTCCTGATCCGGCAGGTGATTTTGTTGTTTGTACAGATGCTTCTTTTGAAGGTTTAGGGGCTGTGTTGATGCAGGAAGGTCGAGTGATTGATTATGAGTCACAGAAACTGAAGGACCATGAGCTTAATTACCCCACTCACGATTTGGAGTTGACCGCAGTTGTGCATGCCTTGGTGAGGTGGAGGCACTTTCTCCTTGGGCATCAGTTCGAGTTGCACACAGATCACCGTAGTCTACAGTACATCTTCACACAACCGAACTTGAATGCAAGACAAAGAAGGTGGATGGAATTTTTGTGTGAGTATGACTTTGAGGTGAAATATATTCAGGGTAAGGAGAATGTTGTAGCAGATGCTTTGAGTAGATGCAGGCATGAGTTATCCGCTTTGACTCTTGAGGTGGATTTGAAGAGTCAGATTATTGCAGCTCTTTCTTCTCATGATTGGTATCAGGAAGTGAAGGCAGAGATTGAATCGGGTAGAGCTTTGGAAGGAAAATTTATAGGGTACTCTTTGGATTCAGATGGTGTTTGCGCTATGCAGGTCATATGTATGTACCTCCTGCAGAGGGTCTTCATACCCTTATCTTGACGGAAGCTCATAGAGCTCCTTATTCGGCACACCCGGGAGTTAAGAAAATGTACGCTGATCTTCGTGCACTATATTTTTGGGTAGGATTGAAGCGTGACATTGCTGATTTTGTGGCTAGGTGTCTTGAATGTTAGAGAGTGAAGTCCGAGCATCATCATCCGACAGGCTTGTTGCAGCCGCATCTTGTTCCAGAGTGGAAGTGGGACATCATTTCTATGGACTTTATAGTCGGGTTGCCTAGGTCTTCCAAGCGACACGACGCTATCATGGTCACTGTTGACAGGTTGACAAAGGTAGCCCATTTCTCTCCTATTCGATCTTCATATACTGCTTCAGTGGTGGCTAGGGTGTTCATGGAGGATATTGTTAGATTACATGGGATATCGCGTAGGATTATTTCTGACAGAGATCCGGTATTCACTTCTGCATTATGGACATCCCTTCAGCAGTCCTTAGGGACTAAGTTGAATTTTAGTTCTGCCTACCATCCTAAGACAAATGGTCAGACTGAGAGAGTTAATCAGGTGCTTGAGGATATGCTTCGTATGTATGTCATGGACCAGCAGTCTCGTTGGGAAGACTACCTGCATTTGGTTGAGTTTTCCTATAATAATGGCTATCACAGTTCGATTAGCATGGCTCCATTTCAGGCTTTGTATGGTCGTCCTTGTCGTACCCCTTTGAGTTGGGATCGATTGGAGGACGGGGTTCTTCTTGGACCTGAGATGCTACGTGACATGGAGCAACAGGTAGCTCACATCTGAGAGCATCTGGTAGCAGCTCAAGATAGGCAGAAGAAATTTGCTGATGCACACAGGGTAGATCAGCAGTTTGTGGTTGGAGACTGAGTGTTTCTCAGAGTTCATCCTCAGAAGAGCCCTATTCGCTATGGAAAGGGTTCTAAGCTTGCACCCCGTTTCGTGGGTCTGTTCGAGGTGTTAGAGCTTATTGGTCATGTTACCTATCGCTTGGCATTGCCACCTAGTCTGTCGCGGATTCATGATGTCTTTCATGTATCAGTTCTTAGGCCTTACTTTCCAGATGTTACTCATGTTCTTGATTGGAATGCTCTACAGGTCGAGGATGGGCAACTAGCTCTAGAGCCCATGGCCGTGGTGCAGCACAGGAGGCTCGTACTCAGAGGCAGGGATATTGAGCAGGTGAGGGTCTAGTGGGATCCCAATGATGAGGCTTCAGTGACTTGGTAGGATGCTTCCTGTATGCAAGAATCCTAACCATACTTGTTTTCTGGCTTACAGGAGTAAGTCGGGTTTAAGGGGGGAGGATGTAATAACCCTCCTGGTTGCTTGTTGGACTCAGTGGTGTTATGTTTTGTTTTGATGCTCAGATACTATGATGATACTGTTATTGTTTGATGTGGTTAGTCAGATACTATGATGATACTGTTATTGTTTGATATGGTTAGTTAGATGCTAGATGATGCTGTTATTTCATTTTGGACATGATTACTTTATATGACATTATGGTTGATTATATCAGTTGATTTTCTGAATTATGATATGATGCAGTGATTTAATTTAATATGTGATGAGAAGATGGTTAGTTACAAATGTAATTCATTGATTATGTTATAATTTTTAGAATAGGTGTGACGAAGGACAATATAGCATCACTCGTTCACGGGTGCCCTGTTATGTTGCGATTCCTTCTCACAATGCAGTATTTTGATTTAATGCTTTGATATATATATGCACATGTACACAACTTCATTCGTATGCAGGACTGCAGGTACAAGTCTCGATTCCACCTGCTTCGGTAGGACAGGGCGAGCACCAAATAACCCAACAGATAAATGTTGATACAGAGGTGACGATGAAGTCCTCCCGTTCCATGATGTCAGGTCATCTCATTTGTTTGGTATAGCTGATTTTTGTGTAATTGTCGTCATTGTGTGTTGTGTTATGTGTTTTGTCTTATTTTATTTATGAGGGCATTTATAGTTTTGATTTAACCTAATGATTGAAATAAATTATTTATTTTAATGTTGGATTAAATGGTATTTAAATATTTAAATAATTTAATTATTTTTGAAAATCATACATTGCAATTAAATAATAATTAAATATTAAATATGCTTAATTATTTTAATCAATTAAATTGGTGGTGGATAATTATGTGAATAATTTATTTAAAATAAATATGTAATGTGAGGTGCAAGAAAAGTTGCAAAACAAGAATTAAAGCAATAAAACAAATAAAAGAATAAAAAAGACAGTGTGAGCCAATAGGAATTGAGAGTTGGGAAAAAGCTAGTTTTAAAGAATTGATTTTCTTTTAATTTTGGATTTTTGGAGAGTTTTGAAGAAATGGGCAATATATTTTATTTAATTAGGAATTTTTGTAAGTTCTCACACACACAGAGAAGAACAGAAAGTTGAAGTTGCTCAAGTCATTGTTGAGTTCGTTCTGGACTAAGTATTGGAATCGAGCTCAAGGGCATTAGAGTCAAGCAGGCATCTTCAGATTTGCATTGGACTCCAGGTTCCTCTCGTAGTCTTCTTCTCGGACCTTTTCTTTTATCTGTTTGCTTCAGAAAAAGGAAAAATAAACTTTATTAAAAAAAAATATTTTTGAGAATATAGGAAAGATCTACTATTTGAATTGAAAACTAGGGAAAATTATTAGACTGGAAATCAAGAAAATATCGTTACTGTACTGTTTCTCAATTTGTCAAAAACAAAACAAAACCGTACCTTCTAAAATATTCACAAAACAAAAATAGTGTTTTTAAGGAAAATGATTTCTTGTTGAAGATTATAAAGTTGAAGGTTTTATATATATATTATGTTTAAGTCTAGTTAAATATATTCATTGCTCTATGTTGTTCTTTTACTCCCTGATTTAAATTTATCTCTGTACTTTTACTCTGTTTATTTAAATAAATAAATAAACAAATATATATATATATATATATAATTATTTATTTTGGTAGTATTGTGTTAGATTTAAATAGTGCTTATGCGTCGGCCGTATGTCTTTTATTTTTTTGTGGGATGTGAATCAAAATTTTAATTTCCGTTCACGAATTCAAAATTCGCGTATTTTTAAAATCGAAAATTTGCATGTTTGAAATCGAAATTTCCAAACAAATGAAAGTTTGATTTTATTTATGTGGAGGGGGGGAAAGGTTCGTACCTTTCCCCTACCCCATAGTTGGCCTTGTGATTAGATCTTGTGGCAGGTAAGTACAGGGCTAAGTCTTTGTGATCATAAGAGGCTTGCCTTGATCCTCTTAATTGATGAGCCAAGCTAGCAATGGCCTTAAATAAAACTTTGTTTTTTTTTTTTTCATTTATTTTTATTTTATTTTATTTGTATTTAAAATTGTCAATTGGCTCATTTTTTTTAGTAATTCTAATATATATATATATATATATATATATATATATATATATATATATATATATATATATATATATATATATATATATATATATATATATATATATATATATATATATATATATATATATATTTATATATTTATATATAAATATATATATTTTGTGTGCTGGGTATATGCATTGTTTGGAAATTGTCCAGAATATTGTTGGTTTGGAAAGTCATGTAATTAAAATAAAGTTGGATGATTAAAAATAAGTTATTAAAGATATGTATATATTTAAATTATAGTGGTGTTGTATTTGATTATATTTTATTTTCAATTAGGTTATTTAATGTCATGTAATTTAAAGGAATTCTGATTGTTCAATTTTAAGTTAAGTTATTATAGTTACAAATATAATTGTGTATTAATTACTTGATGTTGTTATTACTCGAGAAGTTTTGATATATTTTAAAATGACACTGTTTCTGATCGTTTGGATAAACAAATTTGTTACACAAGAATTGAACTTTAACCGTGATTGTAGACCTTGTTGAGTTAATTGTTTTGGGTTACATAGTCGAGAGTGGAATCAAACGTAGTGGGGCAACTTGGTAAATGTTATCTGAATTTCTTTTCATATTGTAGTTTTCTTTGTTCAATATTGTCGATGTGGGAACCGTATTGGTCTATCAGAGTCTTGTTTGAGAGGCTTGTGATTAAAGTGTTATTGATATTTGTTTATACTTTTGAGCATTACTTGTGTTTTGTTAGGAAGGGTTGGACGGGTTTGCAAGTTTGTTGATTATGTGCAGTTGTGAGATGGTTAATGCCTCGTGTATTGGATTTTGGTTTTATGACTTATATGTGTTAGTCCAACCCTTGCCTGCTTTGAGATATGTTAGGGGTCATAAGAGGGAGAGTGGCTCTTCGTGGGTGCCGGCACCTCGGATGAGGAAGGGCCAGGATAACCCATGAAAGAGTAGTAAACAAGTGATAACCTAAACAATAGATTTAGGGGGTTGGGTAGTTTAAAAACACAAGATAATAAAACATTGGATTCCTCGGCTATGCACTAGGGCTACCCTAGACTAGTGATAGACTGAGAAGGTCATGGTCGGCATAGTCATAGTCTCGTCTTCATGAGAGACTATTGGCTCCACATCAGCTACCCTATGGTGTCGGCGCCTCAGTTAGGAGGAAGGGCCAGGAGATCCATAGATGGGTGCCGACGCCTCAGTTGGAGGAAGGGCCAGGAGAATCCCATGAGAGCTATGCGATGACACTCTCCACTTGAAACCCTTGTTGCTTTGTGCTGTTGCCTCTGGATGTTATCTCTTTATGATGCTTTTTGAATTCTTGTGAACTTGTTTCATGATTGTTGATTGGTGATACTTCATGTTATTGTGATGAGTTTCTTAAGTTTTATCTTATCATGTGATTTGTGAAAGTTGATGGTTGTTCATTGTAAGCTTTGAGTTGTACTTGTTTTGTATCATGTTGTTGTTGAGTCGGTTGACATTCATGGTCGGGTTCACTTCCTTGTCACCTCTAAGCACGGGGGGTGAGTTACTTGTTATTCACATGGTTGGGTGGAACGTGCTCTGCACCCGTTGGGTTCCCCATTAGCGTCTTGTCTTCTCAGCATTCCGCAGTGGAGTTGTACCAGTGATCTGTTGTACTTCATATTTCATTATACTTGTATCAATCCCCATGTTGGGAAGTTCAATGTAATTCAGTATCAAATATTGTAATGTAATAATGAAATAATGATGTAATAGTTAGGTTTAATTGTATCTTGTTAAAAGATTTATCATGGATGTAATTATGAGATGTTTATCATACTCGCATCATGGCTATCGGATGTATCATTGTATATGGTTATCATAAATTAAATGGTTATGTTATATTCTTTATCTTTATTCTGTTTAGTTGTTGCGATGTAATCCTCGCGTGCCGCAGAGAACCAAATGTATTAATGCCTTGTGTTATGCTATGTGGTTATGGTTTAATGTTATTGCATGTTTACTTTTGTTATTTTAAAAAAAAAAATTATTTGCATTGTGTGTGTTCTCTGGGGTTTGCACGACGGGCATTACAAGCATGATTTCTAAGCATATTACATTCCTTTTAGTAGATTGATGTGACGCACTACATCTAAGTTTTGAAATTTTTATTCTTTGATTGGTTCTCTCTTGGAGAAATTAGGCACAATGTTCCCTAAGTTAAAGACCTCGCATGGAATAATCAAGACTCCTTTGAACATTCTTTTCCATTTTGTATTTTTTTAGTTATATGGCCACCTTGCATAAAACAACTTGCATTCTTGTGGAGCCATCCTATTTGTTCGTGAGCTCTAAACATATGTATTTTTTCTTTCCTCTTGAAGCTCAAAAATAATTTTTGTGTGGTGCCTTATCAAAGTTATCAGGAGGTATAACTTTGGTATGTTTTGAGTGGGAGGCCTAACTGAGGCATGAATTTCCCATGGCCACCCACATGTGTGTGAGTGCATACCATCCATGAGTGTATGTCTCTCACATTTTGGACTTCTCACCTAGTGGAAAACTAGGAGTTTTGTTGCCTCTAAGTGAGTATGCATTTTCTGGACAAATAGCCTAGATTTGATCCACATCATGATGGATAAATAGTTGAAGCTTCATCTAACTCTTTTAATTTTTACCTTTTCCTTTCATGGTTGATAGTGCATGCTCATGCTTTGTTGATCTTCTCATATCATTCTTATGTGTGTTCTTTTGTGCCTATTTTTGGTTCACCATGGGATCTTTATTCTAGGGGCCTAATCACCCCTCTTGATCATTGTCATCCTTCTTACCATCATTAGTACACTTGGACCCCTCTTGATGTGTTTATTTCTAATTTATTGTGAGTTTGAAGTAGGTGCATCATCTTACTAAAGTGGGGGCTATATGTGCGAATGGAGAAAGTATCCCTTATAGTTTTTCTTCATTTTTTGGGCCCTCCTTGTGCATTAAGCTTAATAGAGCCTTGATTTTGTGTTGCTATAGATGTGTTTTACATTCACATTAAGTCTTGGGCCCTTGTGAACTAATTAATTTAAATGGTAACTTGTCAAATCGTTGTGAAGTGTTGCAACACACTTTCACACTTTTCTAAGTTTTTATCAAGTAACTAAACCTAATAAACCTATTTTAAACCTTAATCATTCCTTATTTGGAGTTTTGTAAAGTTTTTTAACATACTTTCACACTTTTCTAGGCTTGAATTAATAATTAGGCTTCTTTATGATTTAATTTTCCTTATTTTACATCCAAAATCCTCATTTAATGCATCCTCTCAGGGATAATTCTGACACAAATCATTACCCAATCACAATTCAAGTGTTTTAGGCTTGAATGGCCTAGATTTAGTGATCTATGAATCATTCACCACCTTGGGAAAATGAGTCCCACCTAGATTTTTGGGTCTCGATCTTGGTTTCACACATTCTTATATTTTTTAATAATTGTCCCAAAAATTAGGCCTGGTAGGACTCATTCACCACCTTGGTGAATGAGTCCCATGTGGCTCAAAATCAAAATTAATTAAAATTTATAGCAAGATTTAATCCTCCTAGATCTGATGTCAGATTGTAGTGGTGTAATTTGGGGAATTATTGCATAATTTAGTATAAATACAAGGTTATTTCATTCATTTTCACCTAATAAATTTGTGAAAGCTTTCCTAATAGCAAGCTTGAGCTCACAAGAGAATTCAAGTGTTTTCAAGAGCATTCAAGAGAAGATTATCAAGCATTTTAGAGTGGAATTCAAATATCAATCATCATGTCAAGGATTCCAGATCATGTTTGTTTTAGACCTAGCAATTGTGATGTAGGGTTTTATGATTCAAGTAAGCATTTCATTCAAGATTTATCTCCTCCAAGAAAGAGTCAAGATCTATGTCCATTGGATCCATCTCAAGCATACTTGCAACACTTTATTCTAAGGGTTTGGTGAGTTTTAAAATTTTCATTTGTTTATTCATCATTCTCCATTGTTATTTGATTTCATTTCAAGGATTGATTTCCAACAAGGGTTTTGACCAAGAAAAACCTCTAGCCACTAACCCAACAACATTTTTTTTCCTCTCATTTGTGTGTGATTTATAGGCCTAGGTTGCAGATTTCCTAAGGAGCAATATTAGAGAAAATTTGTCAAATCATTCAAAGTTGTCAAAGTTGTCATCAAGGCTTGGAGAACATTGGAGAACACCTACATGTTGAAAATCTAGGTTTTAGATTTAAAAACCAATCAAGAAGGAAAAAATAGATAGAGAAGAGGAGGATCAAACTTTAAAGATTTATAAAATCCTAACTGGACTGATTCACTAATTTTGGTGAATGAGTCCCCATTCCAATCAAATTTAATATTCTTACAAATTCAGATACCCTTTTGGTAAATTCTTGTTCTCGCACAATTTTCTATAATTGGGATTGATTCACTCATCTTGGAAAATAAGTCTTAGCCAACAAGAAATGTAGGTTTTCAAGTCTTCCAAACCTCTATCCAGTCATTTATAGATTTCTAGGAGCACACCTTCTATCTTGCATCCTTCTATTTTGCTTTACTTGCATATCTAGGTTATTTAAATCAAGTTTGCATCATATTAGGGTTTTGAATTTAATTTTGCATTTTTTTATCTTTTCCAAGTCTAAAATTTGTAGTGAACCCCTTATTTTCTTACATTTAGCCCCTAGGGAATCCCTATTGCAAGATATCTTTCTCCTTTACATTGAGATCTCTAGGGTTACCCTTGAGTGGAATATATTGAAAGTGGGTGCTCTATGTTCTAAACCATATGATAACACTTAATAATAAACCCCTAATTTTTAGAGGTTCCAAATGGAACAATAAAAGAGATCAACCAAAAACATTTGGATAACATGGGGATGTTCCATGAACATTGAACAACACTTATAGATACTTCTTTTATACTATCATGCAACCAACATCCACTACACACCAATCAGAGACAAAGTACATCAACCAAGAAGCACAAAATGCATAGTCATGAGATATAACATCATCAAAACAGCTTTTAGACCACTTCAACCCATGAAATAGGAACTGAGACACTACATAAACATAAAGATAATGTTCACCAAGACACATGCATAGAGACACCAATTTTGATAAATGTGGAGCCTTTTTTAGACCAGTCTAGACAACCAAAAACAATGCCAACCTTTTGTAGTTCACATAACCCTATTCAGAAAAAAATATGACCTAAAAAGATAGGAGTACAACATACACACAAAAATAAATTTAAATCCTAAACTATAAGACCATATCTTGAACATTGGAGGAATTTAGAACATTCTTCTAAATAGTCTTCAACATAACTACTTGAGCCAAAAACACTCAAACAACATGCAGAGGCTAGAGATTTATTTCATAAACACATTATTGATTAGGAACAATAGGAGAGAGAATAAAACATACTATAAACCATAAAAAACATCTCTATCATGGGTATGTGTAGGATAATCATGGGCCAAAAAGTGGCAATATGATGGGTATGTGGCTGACGACTTTTTTTACCCAAAATTGATGAAGCAAAAAGGGTTTTTAAAGGAGATTCTCATATTTCCACCAATATAAATTATGCTTTAATTTGAATTTAATAAGTAATTATTATTCATTTTCTATTCAAATTATGACTAAAGTTCGGATTGATAGACTGATTGAAAAACATCTATAGCTTTCAAACGGTATCATATTTTTTGAATCCAAAACATGTGTCACATTCTATGTTTTGCATACTATAGGATTAAAAAAAATAAAATTGAATTTCATGAAGTTTTGACCAAGTTAAGGTGGTTGACATATGAGTTTTTATATTTTTTAAAAGTTGTAATAAAAATTCATAATTAATTATTTACTTGAAAAAATTACAAAAAATATGCATCACATTGAGACATGAGTCCTCTACTTATATCTAAAATATTATAAAAAAATATTATCATTTTATTGTGATTGGGTGGTCAAACATACCTACTTATTTTGAAATTTAAGTACCTCGCATTGAAATTTCAAATTTTAACCAAATAGATTTCCTTTTTTGAAAACCTAGTAGTTTAGAAACTAAATTCAATTTTCTACAGATTCTATTCTTACATATTTTTGAAATAATATAGATAACTTATTCAAATGTTTACATCAAGTTTCCTAACTCTAATTTTTTTTTATTTTTTTGCCACTTAAGGTCCTGTTTTTTCCATGATGATCCTGAACATACCCTCATAAGCAATACTTCTTATCCTCATCCTAATATATCATTATGAAACTAGTTTTCTAACAAAAATACTCAATACATCTTTCATTGTCATCAAAACAAGGCATGACATCCAACCATGAACTTTGGAAACACATCATCCTCCAACAATGAAAAAAAATTCCAACCAATAATGTAACTATCTTCCCAAGTGAGGACAACCAATGCCAACCATCTCTGAAGAATATACAATCATTTCCTTAGGTGTTGACTTGAATGACAACCAACAATCAGTGTTGAGATCAATAACAACCACTGCTGACATTATGGACCTCAGATTAGATTTTTTGGTACTCTTTGAAGGAAAAATTATTAGTTTCAAAGGATTAGGAAGATGATATTATAGAGAAGAGATTTCATAGTAAATATTTATAGATTAAAATATACAATAGGAAAGTGAAATCAAGAAAAGGATTATCCTAAATGATTATAATATATCATATGAAAAAGAGAACTTTAATTTTAATGTGTTTTTATTTGAAACTTCGAGGGTAGAAACCTTAATAGAATCATCAAACTAAATTATCTATAAAATTATTGTAATCTAAATGTAAATAGGATCAATATTAAGTCACTATCATAGATAAAGATTTATGTGATCAAGCACTTAGATACATGTACAAGTAAAATAGTGGTAGGAATATGATCATAAAGATATAGTAATATATCATCATATGAGTGATCTAAGGTATAGTTAGGTTTCACAATTTGAGATGAAATAGTAGGATATATAAATGTAAGATAAAGATACTAATGTTCCATAGAAGGAATATATGATACTAATTGATCATAGGAGATCATAACATTTAGGTATAAATAATTTAAGTGTACAGAAAAAATAGTTATAAAGAAGAAGGAAAATAATAAAAATATCAAAGGATAAAAGATAAAAATATTATAGAAAAAATGATCAAAAGTATTATAAAAAATAGTAGTGAAAAATATGATAAATGATCAATAATGTAAGAGATCAATCATAATATAAGGAAAATCTATCATCTCCCCATGTGAGGAAAAATGAAATATGTAATGGTAAATTTTTAAAATAGAAAATATATATAGTGTTATAATAATGGGACCATAAATTGATAAACACTTATTCCTCATCCTTTAAGTCATAATTTTCCATCCAAAAATATATCGCTAAAATTAAGTTGTTTTGTATTATTATTATTTTATTTTATATCGATTATAATGATGTGTATTTCATTTTGATCAAAATGTTTACATAATTGAATTACTTCATCAATTGATAAAATGTGTTTTTTATGAGAGTTCAAGCCATCACATATTGAGCATATTCACACCACTATCGAGAAATATGAGCCCTAGATGAGGTGGGCTAAAAATGATAATTTCACATTTATTTTACAAATTTAATTTCACTAGGAAAAATTAGGGTAGCATAAGCATCCTTGGTGCATGCTAGCATGCACTTGGTGCACCGGCTTCTCAAGGATGCATTAGCATGTAGGATTTGTTGGTGTGAATAAATATCTTATACCTATCTAATTTACTCACTAGGTAATTAGGGGACATATTCACATGTTAAGTTTACTTAGGATTTTAGTGTAGGAAAATGAATATCCTTTCATTTTCAAAGTTATTTGGGCTCGCATTGCTTTATTTATCCCTATTTATGTCTTAACTTGTCCTATTTTTCATCCAAAATCCCAATGAACTATATATTTTTATGGCTAATCCCAATAAACATCAAAGGGGAAATTATAATTTAATGATTCTGGTTGTGTGTCCTTGATTTTTGGGTGAGGACTAAGATGCCACCTAGGACATATTTTCCCCCAAAGGTCTTCAGACCCTAATTTCAATGGAACCATAAATGGGAACCTTTTTGGAGTCTATGCTCCGAGTTTCATGCTTTAGGACTAATAAACCACCTGGGGTGTCTTAGTCCTCCTTAAGGTATTTTTGATATTTAATTTTAAATCTTGGAAGGATTTAGCCTCCTCTAATTAATGAATTCATATGTTAGCTTGTTGTGCTGCAATTTTGGGATATTAAGCATAGATAAGTATAAATAGGTTCCTTCACTCATTTTCATAACAAGCATTCAATTATTCATTCCTAAGGAAATTTTATTAGATCAAAAGAAATTCATCAAGAATGTGGAGCCATCATCAAGATTCAAGCATCATATCAAGGATATTGTTTCATTATTTTTGTTATTGTGCTAACATTTGTGATGTAGGGTTTTGATTCAAGCAAGCAATTCAAGTCCATATCTATGAAGCATTCCTTTGATTCTAGATCTATATCCAAGCTAGCTATTTCACACAAATTTGTAGAATTCATAACAAGGGTTTGGTGAGTTGAAACATAGCACTTTGTTCATTCATCATTTCCCTCCATTTCATTTGATTTCAAGGTTTAATTACCAACTAGGGGTTTGAACAAGGAAAACCCCTATTTACTAACAATAAAAAAAAAATTCTCCTCTTGTGTGTTTGTGATTGCATATTTAGGTTTCAGAATTAAAGATCATTTGAAGTGCAAAGTTGCATTTGAAAGTTGTTAGCTTCATGGAAACTCACCTACATGCCAGATCTAGAAGTTTTAGAACCTAAGATCAGAGAAGAAGAAAGTGTTGACATCAAGCCTCAAAACCACATTCAAATTTTTCAAAAATTCAAATCAAGACTAAGATGATATTAAATGTGTCTTAGTCCTCCAAGTGGAATTTTGTAGATATTCTTTTAAATTATATTCTGGCATATGAATATTTTGCATTTTCCCCAAAAAATAGTAGTGCGACTAATAAGATAGTAAGGGCATCATAGTCCTCCATAGCATATTTTGATAGATTCTTTGCATTTCCAAAACCCTCATCACATTTCTAGACTTTCTGGGTACACATATCCTAACTTTTTGTGACATTATTTCATCATTGCACTCATCATTCAACTTACATTATTAGAATTTGTGAGTTGAATGTTTACTTTTCTTTTCCAAGCTTTTGCTTAGTGGTGAGCCCTTCAAAGCCTAAAAGAACCCTCCTTATGTCTTCCTTGTTGAGAATTAACTCATCTTTGAGGTTGATAGTCAATCCAATTCGTATTCCTAGCCCATTCTTGAATGACAACTAGGGAATAGTGGTGTTCTATGACCTAGTTTATAATGCATCCATTTTTGCTATTGTTCATTTTGGTGAACCCGACATTTTAGAGCATTCATTTTCTGATTTGGAGTGCACTAAAGTTCTAGATCTAGGGTTCATTCATCCTTGTATTGCATCTTTCTTTAGTGAAAGTGCATCTAGGGTTTCTCATATTTGCATTAGTGAAAGTGCATATAGGTTGCTTTTTTAATTTCTTGCATCATCGTATCTCATTGAAAAATTGAAAAGTGCATTATGAATCATCTTAATTGCATTTAGGAATATTGCTATTGCATTCAAAATTGAAAAAAATACATTCAACTTTGCATTCAATTTCTTTTCACTAGTCACTTTTTCTTGCCTTCATTTGCACATTTTTATATTTCTAAACATTAGATCCCTAAATAGGAAACCTCTAAACACTGTAGACAATCCTAATTTTGTTGCTTTTTTGAGAAAAACCTCTACTAGGACTAAAACACCCTTGTTTGCATCTTAGTCCCTCTCAGGGTTTTTGGCTAAGAATCCTATCTTTGTTGTTTTCTTTCTGTTTCACTTTCTACAACTTCAAAATATCACTAGTAGGACCAAGACACCCTTATTGGCATCTTAGTCCCTATTGAATTTGACTATCCAGTTTTCAGTGTTTGAAGTTGCTCTTATGTGCTTTTGTTTGCTACCATTAGTTATCTGTTTCAATGGATTGACTTTTTGTTTCATGCATTTTACTAAATCTAGCTTCAAGTGGTTCATTTTATGCATTTCTTAATTCCAAATTTGCATTTGTAACATTTTATTTTCAGATTATTGAATAGGATAATCAAAAAATTACCTTGTTTTAAATTTGAAAATTGCATTATCCTTTTGCATGTTTTCTCCTTCATTGTTACATTTCAATCTTGTAGGATAATCATTACATCATGTTTTCATTAAAAAATTCTATAGTTATCATACTTCATATTCTTTTTTTAGATCTTCTTGATTGTTGTAAGAAATTTTTGTTAAGTGCATATGAATATGAGGTCCTTTCCCCTCTCTTTTTTTTCATCATTGATCCCTCTCCTAGTATCCCTTCTTCGAGTGAGGTTAGTCTAGTGAAATAAACCTTGGGTAATCATAACAATCACACATTTTATTCTCCTAATATCTCTCCTACTTGTGAAGAAGATATTGTAGTGTTAGAAGAACTAATTGATGAGATTTTTGAGAACCTAAGTTGTTTCTCTCCTCCTACCTCCTCTATTAGGCAATACATTACTAAACAAGAGGACATAAAAATAAGTAATCATAAATATAACATAATAAAAAAAGAGACCATTGAAACCTACCCACATTCATCTCCCAACATCTTCTCCTCTTGTGATAATGATGAGGATATGTTGGTGTTAGATAATCAAACCTTTAAGATTTATGAAAACCCTCTCTATGTTCCTTGTCTTACTTTGAAGAATATTATAGGACAAAGGAGTAAAAATTTAGACAATCTTGACAATCACATTTGTTCTTCTCCTAGTATCTCTCCTAGTTGTGAAGAGGTTACTTTGATGTTAGAAAATCCAATAGATGAAGGTCATGAGACTCTTATGATTCTCTCTTCCCTTAGGGTAAACATTATGAAACAAGACAACATCATTGATGAACAAGACAATTCAACCATTGATATCTCCCTTACGTGTGATGAAACCATCTTCGAAAAACCAATCCTTGAATGTCAAGAACATTTGGTTTGTAGTTCTTATAAAATCTCTCCTATTATGGAATTTATAATGGTGGAAGAAAATGAGAACATTGACAATAGTAATTTCGTAGATGAAGATGATGAAGTCATATTAGACTCCTCTTCACTAAGATATTATGAAGATACGGATAAATATTTTGAGGTTATCCATGTTATATACCGCTTGGAGTACTCTCCTGAGCATAAACTTATCATTTATCCACCCTCTCAAAAATCACAAGTTCAAAACAAACCCGTCCTTATCCTTGAACCACCTAAGAATAGTGTTTTGTAGAAACTGGGTTAGAATACCATTTCTCATACATACAACACTAGGAACAATCCACAACCAAGAAAAACACCCTCACCATGCCTCCCATTGCCTAATCCTATCTTACTAGGATCCCCTTGTTTTCCTTCACAAAGTGGAAAGGAGTATGATCTTGTTGAACAAATTAAGAATAATCCTGCAAAGATATAGCTCTAGTACTTGATTCAAAATTCACCTCACTATCACAATGTGCTTCAAATTTCCCTACAACAAATTCCCATCACTTCTAATGTATAATTGAATGACATAATGGCCATGATTCAAGGACTAAATGCTGACATTGTTTTTCACCAAAGTGAGCTCCCTCCTTTGTAAGTGCAAAAACAATATTATTGTTTCATGATCATAGCTCAATACAATACCACAGGGATAAAATGAACCCTTGTTGACAATGGATCAACCTTAAATGTGTGTAGTGAAAACCTTTTGGATAGACTTGGTGTTGATAAATCAAAAATTCAACCTGATTCTTTATCTATTAAGGGATTCAACAATGTAGGAAAATAACCACCTGGTGTGATCACTTTGCCTATAATAGTTGGAAAGGCCACATTAGAAACATTGATCCATGTTATGCCTCACAATCTTTCATCCAACCTGATTCTAGGTAGATCATGGATTCATGTAATGAATGGGGTGCCTTCTACTCTTCATCATAAAATGAATTATATTTACAACAACAAAACACTCACATTGGATGTTGATAATGAGCCATACAGTGTTTTACAACTTGAGAAAAAATAAAGTGAATCCTTTGAAAACATTGATGCTAACTACACAAGTGGTACCTGTGCAACAAAAAGACAAAGAAAAACATATTGAAGAAGTCATGAATCTATTACAAGATGATTAGGGTTTCTAATATTTGGAAATTACATTCATGGGATTATACAAGATCATAAACAAAGATTCAAAAAAGGGAACACAAAAATCAGTAATGTCAACAAATTTTTTTGAAGATGCTTCGAAAGCATCCACCTCAACTACTTTAGAACAAAAGACAAAAAATTACAAAACAAAATTTGATGAGATAAACTATCAACAGCAACCAAATCCAAAAGAAATGAAAAAACTTTATGGAAAAGGTTATGAGATTATGAAACAACTTTGATATAGTGGAAAAGGATGTTGTGCTAGATAAAAAGGTATCTATGTCCCTATCGAGCCTCAAATGCAAGAAAAGACTAGCGGTCTTCGTTATTGTCCTTTGATAGAAATAAACAAGCCTTCACTTAACATCATCACTCTTTCAAAATATTCCTCTAAGCTAACTTTAACAATAGTGCATCCTAAATTGATAGACACTAGTGGTTTTGATCCTTTGAAAGAGACATAAAAGTCCTCACTTGACATTAATGTCATCACACAAAATGCTAATGATTTGAATTCGATAGATTTTACATCTTCCTTTAAAGAAGAGAACACAATATTGCAATATAAATAGTCTTGTGTTAGTATACCATCTTTTTTCATAAAACAAAGCAACATCCTCTAATTTTGATCAAGAAAGTGTTGATGATGATTTTACTCACAACAATTGGGTGAATAAATTCTTCACAAATAAACTGCAAAGAGCCTATCCTTCTTGAAAGATATGGAACAAAGACAATCTAAAGGTGAATCCACTTTAACAAGAAAATATTGACTTAGTTCAATCCCAAGTCTCTAGTAATCGGGTCTTGATTGTACTAGGTTAACTCTCGGTTATAATGTGATATTGTTGTTAATCTCAAAGGGAATATGGTTGTCTATGGTTTTTTTAAGAATCAAAAGAATTTTATAGAAGATTTCCAATTCATTCATAAAAATAACATCATGAAATCAAAATATTTTAAATAACATTTCATGAACATCAACATTTTCTTTGCTATTGCCTAAGTAGATTTTGCATTAAACATTCAACAATTTCAAAGAAAATGAAAAAATATCAATAAATTTCCATTCGTTCATCTATTTTTTTGAACACTTTCAAGAAATTTAAACATCTATTCTAAAAGAAAGCATAAAAAATACTGAAAATTAAAATTTCTCCTAGTTATTCCGCATGCATGCCCCAAAAAATTTACCAAAATAGAGGAAACTGCTTTATACTTTACTAGATTTCTTCACAACTACATATAAAACAGTGTGAGCTTTTAAAGAGAGGTGTTTTAGTTTTGGAACTAAGTAGGTTTTTTATGCACTTTTAAGTGGCCTAACACACAATCTTGTTCAATTTAACTAACAAAACTAGCTACAAAATATTCATGAGATAGGTAGCTATCTAATTGGCTCTGATATTAATCAATTTCTATGTTCATACAAAGTCTTATATCGAAATGATTTAGAAAATACGAGAAAAGAACAAAACTTAAAGAAGTGTTGACTCTTTCGATATCCAAAAATTTTGAACTTAAAACAAAATAAAAGCAATAAACAACCTTTTATAGGAACATGGCCCCAAGAGTTCAAACTTAAAGTTTATCTAGAGAATCATAAATAACAAATAAAAAATTAGCACGTTGCATATGCCAACTTTCATTAGAATATTATAGATGAAGTCAAAGCTTTGACTTCATTAGCAACAACACTTTTCACTTCTTACAACGGTTCACAATACTTCACGTAAATCAAGGTTATCAACATCCTTCGAAATACTAGACATAGAACATCTACCAGGACTGGGAACAACCTACAAAACTCAAAACTTAAACAAATATCTTTGCAACACCTTTGATATCCAATATTTGATTCTTCTTCCATCATTTAGGGATCAGGCTCTAGAATCTTTTCTTCACCTTTCTTTAATTGATATTCTCAGAAAGCACTCAACGTCTGATGCATATGTTCTTTTGAAATCCCTTGCACTACCTTCCAAGTGAGTTTGATCCTAGTGTATTCTTCAGATACTTGGAGTATAATATCATTCCTTTGCACTATGTCTATCTCATATCTAGCTATAATATTCTTGCATTATATAATCTCATTAATGATGTCACAAGTTAATAGCTGAATAGGGTCTCTATTTATTCTTTCAATCCTTTCTTTGAAGGCTTTAGCTTTTTTACCCTCATGTCCTAGTGTTTTGGGATCACAACCTTGACGTGCTAACATTTCAATGAATTCTTGATCTTTATGAAGCAATTTTCTACATTCCATGATGAATTTTTCAAATCCTTCAATGCATTGCATCAACATGTCACCTTTCCATTTCAATAGTTTCTTCCATTTTTCTACCAATGGAACTACTTTCTTTGAAATTACATTTCCTTGTATCAATTCTTGAACATCCATTTGTATGAGAATTTCAACATTTCATCCTTCACCATTGACCTATTCCTAGTGAAACCTTCATTCACTTTCAAATCTTTTGGATTCCTTTGACCGATGGTATGCTTCCTTATAATTCCCTATTGCATCTATAATGAATTCTTCTCCCTGCCTCACCCAATAATCAATCTATTCTCCAAATACATTTATTTTGTGGTGAACTACTCCAATTGCAACCACCTACTCTTGTGACATTAGTACTGGATGTTTGGGAAATTTAGTCTGTGCTTGACCAAATAGGGTTAGTGATTTTATAAAATGTTCCAAGGTAGCAACCCGTTCTTTCAATTCTCTTTTCTTATTATTATACTTTTGTACTCTAGAAATAGTGGCATCAAGGTTCCGTCAGCAAGAGATATTGCAAATGTTTTCTAGTTTTGTCATTGATGGAAACCCTAGTCAATTATTTGATCTGCACGTCATCATTTGATCATAATGGTAGAAAGATTGAATATAGTCAAGCCAGAACAGAGCATCCGAGAGAATTATGTTCATTCATTCATGTGCAAATTTTATGTTATTATTTTGAACTATGGATCTTAGCGAAGGTAATTTGATGCATGATCTCTATTATTCTTGAATATTAGAGCCTCATATAGATCCGTGTACAAGTTAGAAGATCCAAATCATTAATTTTCTATTCATCAATGCATGCAGGCCAACTTGGTGGGTATAGCGTGTTGTGGATATTCAAGGAGTAATTATTTAAGGTTTTTTGTGTTCAATCATTTTTATTTGGCTTCTCACTACGTTGTGGTCAACTTTGGAGGATGCACATTGAAACTTCTTGTTTTTAACTAGCTATAGACTCAACAATATTCCCTTCAATCTTATAATACATAATTTGAAGTGAAAAATACACAAAATTATATGTTATTACTTCTTCACACAAGTCAGACACCCTGATTGCATTGCACTTATAATTCCCTACCACAATATGAAATTTGAAAGAGGCCTTCTTGTGAGTATTCTTATAAAGAGCTTGAGATGGTTTTAACTGTCTCATTGATTCTAATAAAATAAATTTGTTTGTTGGATACCTAGCCAGCATTAAAGGATGTCCATCAAACCCTTCTATCCTAACGTAGAAGTGGGCAACTGAATATACCAACCTCCCATTGGTCTAATGAAAATTTGTGCCTTCAAGGACAATATTTTGACTTTATCACCTTCCATCATTCTGAATAGCTTCATGGAGAACAAAACATTAACTCTCCTATAATTCTCTTTGTATCTATGGATAGTGATCTGGGGCAAATGAGCACATATGAAACTATTTCTAACTTCCCTACCTAGAGTACCAATCTTTTTCAACCCTTCTTTTCTTACCTTTATGGCATAGGAATAAATCACATATGAAGACATATAAAAACATCTAGTTTTGGGAAATGTTGTTATCTGTTAATATAATCTATCACTAATGAACTTTCTGCAATGCATTTGCATGGGATTTTCCATCCGTCTAGATATTATTACAAACATCCAGCGTTTGAATTTACTGGCATCTTGTAAGCTAGTTGTCTTGCTCAACAAAGTTACAATATCTTGAATTTCTTGTTTGAACATAAACCTTTGAATTACTTTGTTTTTGGTGTAATAATATCTTGGCACCATTGGGTACTCATAATTTCTCTAATGCAGGCTTCAAAGTTCTAATATGTTTTGGCCTTTCCCTTCATATCAATATTATACATCTAGGTGAAAAAAGGAAGCCCAAATGTGTATGCAATTCCTTTTTGTGAGAGGTCTACATAGATTCTCCCTTCTTTTTTAACAACTATTTTGTCTGGGTTATAATAATTCATGCATTGCATAACCAATTCAAGGGCCCCCATTACTGGCAGAAATCCTCTTTGCTAAAAATAACCCATTTGCTATAACATTTCAAGCACACTGAGAATCATTTTCCAATCATATCCAAGTGCTAATTTTGACATCAAAATTCTACCCCATATGAGTATCTATAACTATCGCATTGATTGGTATGGCTTGCGAGCTGCAATATTTAAATTCATCTTCTTCCCTTGTGCCAGAAGTACTCATTTTTGCTAGTGTGTTCTGCATTTTCAAATGTGTGTCTTGTGTGCAAGTTAGTGTTAAATTTAACCAAGTTTCTTACAATTTATAAAAAATTCAATTCACCTTTTGACTAAATTCAAATAAAATACTAATAAAAAAAATTCCATTTCTAAAGGGAAACACCATCTTTTGAGACTTTCATGTATGAAAATAATTAATAGAAAATCAGCTATTCGAAGCATACCTATTTTTGGTTGATAAGGACAATATATAGAAAATGGGACTCCAAAACCCTTTGTAGCTATGTTCTTAGTTTCTCAAAATTTACCCCTCCTTTCGTGGTAGTATTATTTCATTATTTCAATGTCCTTTGCAAATTTGTTGCATGACACAAAGTGGAGTGTTACAAAAGCAATTGCATGCTTAAGGTGCTGCCAAGTACATGGGATTAGTTTTCCATCATTATTAATTATCTATATGCATTAATTCTTTGAATAAAGGTGCAATCATTGCAAATTAGGGTTGAAATTATGAACACCTAGATTTTTGTGCAGGCTTGCTACTAGTGGAGAAAGATGGCATGAGGATCATATGTGGCACTTTGGTGTCACTCTGATCATTTGCAAGGAATATTCCATTAAAGATGTGTGATCAATTTGTAATCACCAGGATTAAAACCTCTGGTATCAATTTTTGGAGAAATACCAAGATCTGGGGCACTTACCTCCAAGCTTCAAAGAAGACCGAAATAAGACGAAAGACAATGAACTAGGTTCAAGAGAGATTACAACATTTCAAAATAGACTCCAATTTCTAAGTTTTGAATATAAAGAATGAAATAAAACTACTAGACTCTGATACAAGGAAACAAAGATATCACTTGGATTGACACTTCTAATGGATGACTTACTAGGTAGGGCTAGGACCAACTAAATATACAATTCTCTTTTCTACAACTATAAAACTCTAGGATTTTGATTTCTAGTAATATATTAAAATCTATGGCAAGACCAAAACACCAAATCAGAGAAAGAAATAAGAATAAAACAAGGACCAAGAAAAATTGAAAATAAAATGAGTCTAGCAACTGACCAAACAGCTAAACGATGCTAAAGCAAGCAAAAGCAAAAGGGAACAAGAAGAAAAAGGGGGCCCAAATTTTTCCAAACGGAAAAATGGGGCGTGTTGTGAGACCACACATTAACTAGCAACCAAAAAAACTAAAGAAAATAATAAAAAGTCAATTCTGGATCTAACATTAGTGTACCAACTTTTTTTAGTCTTCTAATTATAAATCATTGGATCCTTATTTGGACATTCAAATTTCACTTCAGCTAGCATGCAAGATTAAGTATTATTGAGCTCACATGTGTGCACTTGGTTATTTTTTCCATAGTAAACTTAGAAATAGAAATTATTTGCATTAACCTACATAATTTAACAATTCCTTTTAAGCCAACCAGGGATAGAGCCTTTCCTATGAGTCAAGCATCCATAACCATGAGAAGGTTATCTCCATAATTCCCCCAAACATAGCTCTACTACCAATCAAGCATCCATAGCCCTAGTAGAGATATTTGGATGGCCTAAAGAGTTGATTTTTTGATTTTTTTTTATAGATATTGCAATAATAGCTCATTTTTTCAACTTTTGATATTTCAATGATAGTTCATTTTTTCAACTTTTGATATTTCAATGATAGCTCATTTTCAACTTGCAGGCAATGAAGCCCACTATTAGGCTAGGAATTATAGTGGTAGAAAAGGTAGTCTTTTGATTTTTCAGTTAATGCAAATAACTGCTATCCCAATTTTTAGTAGAATGATTTAAATATGTGTGTGTTTGTAGCTCAACATCAACTTAATGACTCATGCTAACTAGAGTATAAATAATGGAATAGTTCTCAAACAATTTATAAATAAAGGACTATTTCCAGTCAAGACATGTAGATCAAATTTCTAGAATTGATGTTCTATTAACCTGTTCACCTTCAAAAGTTTCCAATCATTGTAAAGTCCAATGATGTGACACCCAAGAAAATGCAAAAAATGCAACAAACGACTATTTTAAAAACAACAGCAAAACTAACTTTAAAAAATAGCTATTTACAAAAAAACTATTTACAAAAAAGTATTTATCTATGATGGGAAATAATGCTTTATGAATGACCCATTGATAGACAATGGGATATCTTCACCAGTCAAGGACTTCAATCTATAAGTGGTGTCACCCAAGATTTCAAAAACTTGATATGGGTCTATCCACAACTTATCAAACTTACCATGCTCACCTTTTCATTCATGGGATTTTATTCCAATACATGACCAAGTTAGCTATTCTAAAAGTCTTTAATCTAGCCCCTTTATCAAACCATACTTTTACCATGGATTGATTCCTAGAAAAATGATCTATAGCTCATATATGTTTGTCATCTAAATGCATTAATTGTAATAACCAAGCTTTATTTTGTCCATCCAATCCAATATATTCCCTGTGCAAACTACCAAGTGGGGATTTTCAAATTTATTGGTAGTATAGGATCTACCCCATAGACTAAATGATAAGGAGAATTCCCTAGCGTGGCTTTCATCCTAGTGCAATCTACCCAAAGGGAAAACTTTAGCAAAGAATGCCATTCCCTAGGATTCTTTTCGATCAATTTTTAATTATATCCAACATATTTTTATTTGATGGTTCAACTAATCCTTTCCCTATGGATAATAGTTAGATGAGAATTTTAGCATTATATCATATTCAAATGCCCAATTAGAAAATTTTAATGAAGAAAAGGTAGGGTCATTATCACATACCAATGTGTATGGTACTCCAAACCTGGTGATGATATTCTCTTCCAAAAAATTGATTACTACTTATGTAGTGCATTGTTTGCTGGGACACACTTCTGTCCATTTGGTGTAGTAATCTGTAATAGTTAATATATTTCTATGGCCTGTGGATGATGGAGGATTTATAGTTCCAATAAAATTTAATCCCCATTGTGAAAAAGGATGCATTTCCATCACTAGTTGTAGTGGTTGAGAATTGAATCTTCCTTTGTCTAATGTAGTTTGACATGTCTAGAAGTGTTTCACATGTTCGTATGCATATTTGAAAATCATTGGCCAATAGTAACCAGCTCTAAAAATAAGGTGTGCATTGGGTAAAGGTTCTCTATGAGTCATTCCAAATTTATCATGTAGTTACTGCAACACTTTGTCTGCTTCTGTTCTATTCAAGAATCTTAAATAGATTCCTTCATGGTTTCTTTTCAATAGAGCTCCTCCTTTGATCATATAACTTTTTGATTTTATCTTAAGAGATCTTCTTTTATTCCTTTGCATATGATCTAGGTAAGTATATTTGACTAGATAATGTCATGTATCTAAATACTAGTCTCCTTGGTCTTTCACATCTAAAGTATATTGTTGACTTCAAATTTTTGGATGTATTTCTACAATAGACCTAACCAAAGCTTGTCCCTGGACCAATTTCATTGGTATTCTTTATAGATCAAATTCTTATAGGATAGCGACCCATTTGGTTCTCTTTTCTCCAAGCTCACCCTATGTTAACAACATCTTGATTACAAAATCTGGAACAACAACTTTGACTATACTCTTGAGGATGTAATGTCTAAATTTTCCTACTTCTTTGACCAAAGCAAAGGATTGATTTTCAAAAAATTTATCTCATCTCTGCTTCTTTGAATGGAGCACTCATAAAAGCAATTGGTTTCTCTTCTTTATTCCAGACCCTCTATGTTAGTATTACTGCACAAGTATGACCAAAAGAAAAAGAGTAAATATAAAAAGGTTTAACGTAATCTAGACTTACCAATACCAGAGCTTCTATAATTACAGTCTTTATAATTTCAAAGGAGATCTCAACTTCATTTTTCCATTCTAACTTGGTATCTTTCTTTAACATAACATTGAGTGGTTTCACTATTTTGGAAAATCTGGTAATAAATTTTTGAACAAAATTATTGTTACTGAAATATGATTTCAATTCTTTCTTTCTTCCTGGGGCCTATAGCTTGAGTAGTGCACTCACTATGTCTAGGTATATTGAAATACCTCATTTAGAAATGATGTGTCCCAGTAACTTACCTTCAGTTACCCCAAAAACACACTTTTTAGGATTTAACAAAACTTCATAATTTTCACACTTTTGTAATATTGCTCTAAGATCTCAAACATGATCTCTTCTATTTTTCAAAAATACTATGAGGTTTTCCACGTAGATAATAATGCATTCTCCTATCAAATCAAAAAAGGAATAATCCATGGCTCTTTGGAAAGTAGCTCATAAATTTATCAATCTGAATGGCATCCTTCTATAAGCAAAAGTTCCCAACTTCGTGGTGAAAGTTATTTTCATCTAATTTTCCCTTGCTACCATTACTTGATTATATACAGAGAATCCATCCAAAAGGGACATCATCTATGAACCATTGAATATTTGTATCACTTCTTCTAGTGAGGGTAGTGGATAATTATCTTTCTCAAATTCCTTGTTGAGATTCTGGAAATCTACACACAACCGTATATCTCCATTTTTCTTTCTCACGAGAACCATTTTTTCCTCCCAAGTAGAATGTCTAATAGGAAAGATTATCTTAGTTTATAAAAAAATTTGGACTTCCTTTTGAATTACTGTTTGGGTATCTGCAAGATCATCTTGGAAAAAACAAGCCCTTAAGTAGTGAAAAATTTAGAAAAATCAGAGTTAGGAAACTTGACGTAAAACTTTGAATAAGTTATCTATTGTATTTTAAAAATATGTAGCAATATAATTTGTAGCAAATTGAATGTAGTTTCTAAACTACTATGTTTATCTAAAAAAATAAGTAGGTGTCTATCTAACCACCCTAACCACAATAAAATGATAAAAAAAATTTATAATATTTTAGATATAAGTAGAGGACTCATGTCTTGATGTGATGCATATTCTTTTGTAATTTTTTTCAAAGTAAATAGTTAATTATGAATTTTTTATTACAAATTTTAAAAAATATAAAAAATCATATGTCTGACCACCTCAACTTGGTCAAAACTTCATGAAATTCATTTTTTTTAATCCTATAGTATGTGAAGCATAAATGTGACACATTTTTAGATTCAAAAATGTGATACCCTTTGAAAGCTATAGATATTTTTCAATCATCCTATCAATTAGGAATTTATTCTTTTTTTTCTTTTTTTTTTTATTAGGAATTTATTCTTAATTCAAATAGAAATTGAATAATAATTATTTATTAAATTGAAAGTAAAGCATAATTTATATTGATGGAATGTTGAGAATATCCTTTAAAAACCCTTTTCATTTCATCAATTTTGGGTTAAAAAAGTCATCAGCGACAGACCCTACACATATCCATCATATCACCACTTTTTGCCCTATCATGATCTTGAACATACCTATCTCTAAGAGTGCATTTACTAGTCATTGTTTCTACCGGAAAGGCTTTGCATCAAGATTTAATGGCATCATATGAGTAATGATGGAAGTATCATAAGTAGTCAAATCTTTATATGTCCAAGCTATAACCTTCCAATAATCTTTAAGTTCCTAAGAAATATTTATTTTCTCTTCCTCAGTACAAACCTTTCCTATTAGCACATTCTTAGGATATTCTTTAGTATGCAAATTGTATAATTCAGATTGCCCTCCATCGCTTCACGAAAAATATTTCTATCTGACTATCTAATCAATGTCAAATAATCATTCTAACTCAATTATTCCTTTCAGAAAATTATTATCTCTAGCTTGAGCTAATTCTTCATCTTGAACTTTTCCATCAGGTCAATCTATCTCTTCAATTATTTGTGCTTCAAAAATACTATAATTAGTGATGAATTCCAATATGTATCATTCATCTTTGAACACCTACAAATTAGTAACATTATCAGGAACTGAGGGTAGCTGCACTATCTTGACTATGAATCTCTTCAAATCAGATGCATCTAGAGGTTCTAGAGTACTGGAAGCAATATCCAAAGCATTAGCTCTTTGATTAAATCTTGTTGAGATATGAGTAATGTTGAATACTTCAAATTTTTTTATTAAATCCCATACTCTATGTAAATAATTAGGAAATCACTTGTATTGAATGATGTAATACTTTCAAACTTGTCTAACTACTAATTTTGAATCATCAAACACCTTGAGGCTTCTAACTCTCTTCTTGATTGTGAGGATCAGGACATGTATAAGGGCTTCATATTCTACCATGTTAGTTCATTGAAATTGTAACCCATATGTAGCAAGAAAATATTTACCTTGCAAGTTGATGAGTTCAACTCTAATTCCAATTCCTTGTATCACTTTGGATCCATCAAATTTAAGAATCTAGGTTTGATAATCTATAGCTTGTAACTTATCATTCTTCAGTGTCGTCAAACTAGTCTTTTTAGTCTATTTAACATGAATTCTATCTTTATGTACTTTTGATTTAGACCTTTTGACCTTACCATTTTTTGGATAGTATTGTCTTTCAATTCTACAAATTATCTCCAGACACATCATACAACTATTTTCTAAGTGTGCAAAATTATGTAACCTGCACCAATCCTCCAACAACAAACCTTTTAGTGAAATTTTGATTTTATCACTCTTCTGAGCTTTTGTAACAATATTCTTCTAAAATTTATCATAAGGAATATTTTCTTCTTTATAAGAATCACAATCTAATTCAATTAAAATATATGTTCCAGGGTTAATTGATTAGGTATTCTAGCATCACATGTAAATACTTCCTCTATTTTGACTCCTGGACTTCATATTCTATAAAATCTTGGTTCTACATCAATATATAGAACTTCATTTTTTTAATTATAATCTGTGATCATGTATTTCATGTGAGGTTTCCTTTCAATTTTTATTTCATTAGGAAATCCTTTCCATGGTAACCACATATATGAGAAATCAGTAGCCATATATCCATTTAAGGTTTTGGACCAATCTCTACTCAATAGCATACCATAAGTATTAGGTATCTCAACAGCTTGAGTGTCTACATAATATTGAATTATAAGATCCGATGTTAATTACATGTGAATATTAGTCAACTCTTCAACTACATTTACTTTTTTTTATCGAGTTGAGTGACCTTATTTAAATAACTTTTCTCGAAGTTAATCCTAGCATTTGACATATGGACAAAGGAATTATGTTAGTAGATGCTCTAGAATCTACTAAGCAATTATGAAGGTTTTTACAAAATATTCTTAAAGTGAGTAAAGATGGTGGAGACTCTAATTTTCCTTTGTAAAAGGTTACTTGCACATCTACTATAAGAACAATATTCTTATCTTTTGTCTTAACTTGATTATCTTTCACTTGAGTGTCTTTAAACCTTCCTTCTTTTGGAAGATTTTATAGAGTATTTAATAAACTTTTCCTGATCACAGGTGTTTTGAGTAATTCTGATAAAGAAAGGTTGATCTTTACCTTTTTTATTTCTTCTGCTAAATAGTTAGTCAAATTTTTTTGGTCAACGAAATCTACCTTTTCACTTCTTAAAGAATTTGATGAATTGTAATGAGAGGTTACCTTAGCTAGCCTTAGGTCATTGTTTGATTTATCACCAGGTAGAGTATTGAAATTATTAGGTGGGATAGATGTTGTTAACAACCCATTGAATTTACTTCCTCCCTTGGTGTTAGTTCTCAAGTTATAATTATTTCCTTTTTGATACTATTGAAAAGCATGAATTTCACCGATTTCTTCCCGAGGTTCATTTTCATCTTGATAGGGAAAAGTATACGTCTCGAAAGTTATAGTTGCATTATCTCCCTCATATTCATAAGTGTAACTTGTGACAATAGTAGGTGGTTTGGCCTGTTCATATCTTTCAAATACTAAAGTAGAATCATATCCTACTGGGACTAACTTGTTTCCATTATGAGGATGAGAGTCACACTATTCATTATAGTGTGTAACAACTAGAAAAATGTCTAAAGCAATTTTGAACTATGAACAATCTACTTTAGCATGAGCATTTATATTATGAATCCTACACCAATTATTAATAGAAAGATTAGCTAAATTCACTTTCGCCATGGATGTTTCATCAATAGGATCAACATTATCTAAATTTTTTGACACTCCTCCATTATTAGGTCATGTATTCCAAGGTCTAGGTGGTCTAGGATCGTTAAACATCTAATTTTGCAAATTTTGGTTGTTATTTTGAGCATAAAAGCTTTGATTTCTTAATTGTGTAACGTCATATGGTTAATATATTGAGTTGAGTTGTGATGTATTTCATGTCTTCCTTTTCTTTCATATTTTGATATTTTAGCTTTCCTAAGTTTGTGAGAAAAAAAAATTCCATTAGGATGTAGCTCCATAATAGTTGGACCATGGTGAGGGACTAAAGCTTGACTATTTCCTAGTTGAAAGAAAGTATTATGAGGAAATGTCCCATTCTGGACCACTGAAGGATAAATTCTAGGAGCTAGAGGATGACGTAGAGGGACTCCATTTATGGTTGGAGTAGGGTAATTATTAAATCCATTTCTGCCATTTACAGGTGATCCATTTCTAAGGTGTTTCATTTCTAAATTCACACTCATGGCTTCAACATAGGATTCAGGGGAAATAGTAGGAGGATTTTCCCTTTGCTTCACAAACATAGCAATTAAAGGATCTACTGTTGTATAATAAACTACAATAGCAGAAAAATTATCCACTGTGTAAGGTACTTGTAACCTAGAATAAGCCTTTTGAAACCTGTCATTAAAATAAGATATAGGTTCTCCTTCGAACCTCTTGATTTGAGAAAATTGATGATATAACAAAGCAGGGTAAGTCGGTGTTCTAAATCCATCTAAGAATTGACTTTCCATATCATACCATATCTGATAGAATTGTGAGGTAGTTTGATATACCACTGGTAAACTTCATTACTTAATGCATATGGGAACAACCTACACATGAAGTCTTTGTGTTGAATCCTCACTCTAAATCATGTATCCTTAAAGATATAAATATGTTCTTCAACATATTTATGGAGATAATATTTGGAACATAACTTATCAGGTTTTTTGGTAAGAAATTGTACACAATAAATTGAATCATAAACTCTACATTAAAGAATTCCATCACTATGGAGGGAGGTGGTACAACAAGAGTTGGATTTTGTGAACTCACATTCACACTTCAAGAATTTTGAGGTCTAGATGACATTCAACTACTAACCTTGACTAAAGTCGCATGAGGATCACCAGATCGAGATCTAGTGACTCTACAAAAATATAGTTTAAAACTTAATAAAGCCAAAAGAGAAAACAATCACCCTCCTTTGAGCGACAGTTCCTGTTGATGATTTTACTCACAACAATAGGATGAATAAATTCTTCACAGATAAACTACAAAGAGCCTATCCTTCTTGAAAGATATGGAACAAAGACAATCTAAAGGGGAATCTTCTTTAACATGAAAAGATTGACTTAGTTAAATCCCAAGTCTCTGGTAATCAGGTGTTGATTGTACTAGGTTCACTCTTGGGTATAGTGTGATATTGTTGTTAATCTCAAAGGGCATATGGATGTCTTCAGTTTCTTTAAGAATCATAAGCATTTTACACAAGATTTCCAATTCATTCATAAAAATAACACCATGAAACCAAAATATTTGAAATAATATTTCATGAACATGAACAATTTATTTACCATGACTTAAGTAAATTTAGCATTAAGCATTCAAAAAGTTCATAGAAAATGAAATATTTTCAATAAATTTCCATTCATTCATCTATTTTTTTGAGCATTTTCAAGAAATTCAAACATCTATTCTAAAATAAAGCATAAAAATACTAAAAATTAAAATTTCTCCTAGTTATTCTCCTTGCATGCCCCAAAGAATTAACCAAAATATACATAGCTTCTTTATACCTCACTAGATTTCTTCACAACTACATATAAAATGGTGTGAGGTTTTAAAGAGTAGTTTTAGTTTGGTCACTAAGTAGGTTATGTTTGCACCCTTAAATGATGCAACACATAGTTTTTTGGTTGAACTAACAAAACCAACTACAAAATATTCATGAGATAGGTAGCTATCTAATTGACTTTGATATTAATCAATGTCTATGTGCATACAATTTTTTACACCATAACAATTCAAAAAATAGAAAAAAAGAACAAAAATTAAAGTTTTCACTCTTCTAACATCCATAAATTCTTAACTTAAAATGAAAATAAAGTAGTAAAAAAACTTTTATCAGACCAAGGCCCCAATATTTCAAACTTAAAGTTTATCAAGAGAATCAGAAATAAAAAATCGAAAAGTAGCATGTGGCATACTTTAGCTATCATCAGAATATTCTAGATGAAGTCAAAGCTTTGACTTCATCAGCAACAACACTTTTCACTTCTTACTCTGGTTCACACTACTTCACATAAATCAATGTTATCATCATCCTTCAAAATATTAGACAGAGAACATCTACCGAGACTAAGAACAACCTGCAAAACATAATTTAAAAAAATATCTCTACAACACCTCCAATCTTTGGTATCCAGTTCTTTCTTTCATCATTCAGGGCTCGAGCTCCATAATCTTTTTTTCATATTTCTTCAATAGATATTCTAGGAAATTACTCAATGTCTAATGCATATGTTCTTTTGAAATCCCTTGCACTTCATTCTAAGTGAGTTTGAGCCTAGTGTATTCTTCAGATACCTAGAGTATAATATCATTCCTCTACACTTTGTCTATCTCATATCTAGCTATAGTGTTCTTGCATTGTATAATCTTGTCAATGACCTCCTGAGTTAATAGCTTAATAGGGTCTCTATTTATTATTTCAATCCATTCTTTGAAGGCTCTAGCTTCTTTACCATCCTGTCCTAACATTTGGGGATCACAAACTTGATGTGCTAACATTTCAATAAAGTCTAGATATTTATCAAACAATTTTCTTCATTCCACGGTGACTTTTTAAAATCCTTCAATGCATTGCATCAGCATGTCACCTTCCCACTTCAACCATTTCTTCCATTTTTCTAGCAATAAAACTTCTTGCTTTGAAATTATATTTCCTTGTATCAATTCTTGAACATCCATTTGTATGAGAATTTCAACATTTCGCCTTTCATCATTGACCTATTTCTAGTGAAACCTACATTCACTTTAAAATATTTTGGATTTCTCTGACCAATGGTATGCTTCCTTATACTTCCCTATTGCATATGTAATTAATTATTCTCCCTACCTCACCCAATACTCAATTCATTCTTCAAATACATTCATCTTGTGGAAAACTGCAACAATTGCATCCACTTGTTCTTTAAACATCAGTACTAGATGTTGGGGAAATTCAGTTTGTGCTTGACTAGATAGGGTTAGTGATTTTTACAAATGTTCCAAGGTATCAACCAGTTCTTTTAATTCTCTTTCCTTCTTTTTTATAATTATGTACATTGGCAATAGTGGTATCTAGGTTCACCTTTATTTCTTCCAACTCTTTCTTCCAAGATGAGTGTCCAAGATTAGTACTTGTTATCTTATAATGCTTAGGAATTATTTCATGTCTATTTTTTTTAGCTATTGGAGTAGCTATATGGATGGTTTTGTTACCATCTGTATTTCTCTGTATGATATATTTTGCTTTAGCTCTATGCCTAGGCTTAGGAGTATCTACTTCCTGTATGAAACTATTAAGATCTAGAGGCAATACTTCTAATTCCATTGGGGAAGCCAATTCCCTAATCAACCAATAAGGTTCATCATCATCACACTCTACCTCTATGACATTACTTTGTTCCTAGTTTCCACTTGATTCAAGAATCTCTTTTCTTTACTTCTTCAGTATTATTTTTCACATCCTTCAAAATAGGAATTTCCTCAACAATTTTTGGCATAGATTTAGGATTACTAGGACTTGGCATTGTCTCCTTTGTTTTAAGACTTACATTTTCATTTCTATGTAGATGTTCAACCTCAGTTTCTTGGATGTTACTTTCTTTATTCTCTGCTATGCTAGGGTTTTCCTCATTTCTTACTTCATCACTCAAAACCTATATAGCTTCTCCTTTTCTCAATCTCAACTTCAACCTGGTCCTTTTCTGATTCTGCAAAGATCTATGATTATGTTTTATCATTTATAACATTCCCAAGTGAAGGAGGGGAATAAAAAATCTTCAATAATCATTTCATCAATAGCATCCTTCTCTACAATCACCCCTCTTTCTATCTCAAGGATATTAGGGTTCCCCACTTCTGAGGTGAGTGAGCTCCTTGTATAAATTATTCTTCTTCAACATTTACAGGAGTGGAACCTGTATCTGAAATTTCTTCTATCACTAGTTTTACCATGGATTTATACTTACACTTCTTTTCTTTTACCTTTTCCCACATGGCACCCCATTTATCCACTTTTTATTTAATTCTAGCTTCATATTCCTTAGAAATTTCATTCAAAACCAAAGGAGTTCCTCCCAATGCTTTTTTTATACTAGCCATGTTAATAGAAGGAGGAGAAGTAAATAGTGTTGCAACCCTTTGAGACATAGACTTGGTCTATTTGTAAACATTTTCTATTACTCTTACTTCTTCATCAATAATTGATTTAATCTTTGGTTTTTTTGTAGAGTAAGATGCACCTTTGGTTCTTTCTTTTTATTTATCTTTTCTTGATTCAACATCTTTCTATTTATTAGATGAATTTACTAAAACTTCTTGTTTTGAATCTTTAGGGGTTCTCTCTTCAATCTGTATACCAGGAGCCACCTTACTAGTTTTCATTTTCTTCCTAGCAGGTTCCCCACTCTCAAATGCAGTTTCATTTCTTTGTTTTCTTCTTTTTTCCTATAAGAACATGGGTTCAATTCTATTTTCTCTTAAATCTTTACAAAAATCATTTATCCAGTGTTGAGTGTATAACAAAACTAGTTAGGAGAACTCATCAATTGATGTCATTTCTTCACCTTCATAATCTTGGTTTGGGATGGGTTCATCATAGGCTTTGTCTTTGTTATAGGCTTTATTCCACACTTTTCCATCATCCTCTTCCAACTAATCTAGAATATCATGGAGCTTAAGGATCTGTGTAGATTTTAAAGACAATCTTTGATACTTTCATATTCTTACTTTGTGCTCATCTTCACATTTAAGCCAATAATATTCTAGGTGGTGGACATAATCATAGTAACCAGCTATGGCCTTGGAAATATTCCTTTCAATATCATAATACATTCTTTGAAGTGGAATATACTCAAAATTACATGTTCTTACTTCTTCACACAAGTCAGACACCCTGATTGCATTGCACTTATAATTCCCTACCACAATAGGAAATTTGAAAAAGGACTTCTTGTGAGCATTCCTATAAAGAGCTTGAGATGGTTTTAATTGTCTCACCAATTCTCATAAAAAAAAATATGTTGAATACTTGGCCAACATGAAAGAATTTCCATCAAACCCTTCTATCCGACTGTAGGAGTGTGTGGGGAACTTAATATACCAGCCTCCCATTGGTCTAATGACACTTTGTGCCTCCAAGGAAAATCTTTTTGGCTTTATCACCTTCTATTTTTTTGAATAGATTCATGGAGAAAAAATCATTAACTCATCTGTAATTCTCTTTGTATCTATGGATAGTGATCTAGGGGAAATGAGCATATATCAAATTGTTTGACTTCTCTACCTAGAGTACCAATATTTTTCAACCCTTATTTGCTTTCCCTCATGGAATAGGAATAAATCACATATAAAGACAGATAAAAACATCTGGTTTTGGGAAATGTTGTTATTTGTTCATATAATTTGTCACTAACAAACTTTCCCGAATGCATATTCACGAGATTTTCCATCAGTCTACATATTATTACAAAAATCCAAGTTTTGAATTTACTAGCATCTCGTAAGCCAACCGTCTTGCTCAACAGAATTATAATATCATGAATTTCTTGGTTGGACATAGACCTTTGAACTATTTTGGTCTATAGTTTAATCGACTCTTGACACCATTGGGTACTCATAATTTCTCTATTGGGGGCTTCAACATTCTGATATGTTTTTTCCTTTTCCTTCATATCAACATTATACATCTTGGTGAAAAAAGGAATCCCAAATGTGTATGTAATTCCTTTTTGTGAGAGGTCTACATAGATTCTCCCTTCTTTTTCAACAACTCTTTTGTCTAGGTTATAATAATTTACGCATTGCATAACCAATTCATGGGCCTTCATTGCTGGCAGAAACCCTCTTGCTAAAAGTAACACATTTGCTATAACATTTCAAGAACATTGAGAAACATTTTCCTGTCATACTTGAGTGCAAATTTCAACATCATAAGTCCACCCCATATGAGTATTTGTAACTACCACATTGATTGGCATGGCTTGCAAACTACAATATTTAAATTTGTCTTATGCCCTTTCCTGAGAAGTACTCCTTTTTGTCGGTGTGTTCTGCATTTTCAAATGTGTGTCTTGTGTACAAGTGAGGGTTAAATTTAACCAAATTTATTACAATTTATTAAAATTTCAATTTACCTTTCGACTAAATTCAAATCAAATAATGATCAACAACATTTCACTTTCTAAAGGGAAATACCATCTTTCGAGATTTTCATGTATGAAAATAATTAACACAAAATTAGTTATTTGAAACATACCTAGTTCTGGTTGATAAGGGAAATATGTATAGAATGGAACTCCAAAACACTTGGTAGCTATGTTCTCAGTTTCTTAAAATTTACCTCTCCTTGCAGGCCATTATTATTTCATTCTTTCAATGTCCTCTGCAAGTTTGCAGCATGACATGAAGTGAAGTGTTACAAAAGCAACTACATGCTTAAGGTGGTGCCACGTACATGGGAGTAGTTTGACACCTTCATTAATTACCTATTATAATTCATTAATTCATTGAGTAAAGGTGCAATCATTAAAAATTAGGATTCAAATTATGAACACCTAGATTTTTTGATAGGCTCACTACTAGAGGAGAAAGATGGCACGAGGATCATATGTGGAACTCTAGTGTCACTTTGATATTTTGCAAGGCATAAGCCATTAAAAATATGTGATCAATTTGTGATCACTAGGATTAAAACCTCTGGTATCAACTTTGAGAGAAATACTGGGATCCAAGGCACTTACCTCCAAGCCTAAGAGAAAGCTAGAAGAAAAGGAAAGAACAAGAACTAGGTTCAAGAGAGATTACAACTATTCAAAATAGACTCTCTGGTTTCCAAGTTCTAAATAAAAAGAATGAAATAAAAATATCAAACTCTGTTACAAGGAAAAACATATATCATCAAGATTCACACTTCAAATGGGTGACTTACTAGGTGGGGCTAGGACCAACTAAAGATACAATTCACTTTGATGCAACTACACAACTCTGGGATTCTAGTTTCCAATAATATATTAAACTTCATGATAAGACCAAAACACCTAATCTAGGAAATAAATAAGAATAAAACAAGGACCAAGAAAAATTAAAAATAAAATGAGGCCAGCAACTGACCAAACGATAGAATGATGCCAAAGCAAACAAAAGTGAAAGGGAATAGGAGAAAAAATGGGGTCCACATTTTTCCAAAGGGAAAAATGGGGTGTGTTGTGAGACCACACATTAGAAAATATCCTGTTAAGACTCCTCCAAGATTGTTTGATATCTCTTCCTCCAAGAACATGAAAGAAATTTTACTACAAACCATCACTTTGTGCATACCATAGAGTTCATGGTCATGCTACTAATGAATGCAAGGCTTTAAGTGATAAAATTCAAAATCTTAAGGAGTGTGGTGCTCTCCCATGTGTTGAAGCACCTAGTTCCTCTAATTGATATTGATTTTCACTCTAGCATGTAGCTCATAAATCATTTGGCTCACCCCTTTCGTGCATTAAGGGGGGGCAAGGGTTTAGGTTGCCTTGTCCTTGTATGTCACCTATCATTTCCTCTTTTGGCTAGTTAACTTCCTTCCATGTATATGTACAAGCAAGCTTGGGATGTTGATGACATGCCTTAAGTTGGCTTTCATGTGACATATTGAGTTATGCATTTTTGGGGTGACCCCTTCCCTTCTCATGATGTCGCTTATTGGAAATATATGACATGGAATAGGGATTTCTAAATAAGCTCTCATATCTTCTTCTACCTTAAAGAAATTTCTCACAACAATGGTGTTACCAACCACTTTAAATTGGGGGTACACATTAACACTCATGTTTCATTGTGTGATTTTCTTTCTTGTTACGATGCATCCTTTTCTTGGTGGTACCATTGGATTTGATTTCCTCTAAGAGTGTGATATTTCTTTGCACTTTTCCTCTCTTGGAAATTTAAAGCACAATGTTCCCTTAGAAGAGACCTTGTACGAACTAAGAAAAAATCCTTCGAACATCCCTCTTTCTTGTTGCATTGCATTTTTTACCTTATTAAATTCATGGAGGTATGGATTTGATATGGTCCCCTGGGGCTCACCTAGTGAACAACTAGTTTCACTTGCCCTTGTGAGTGTGCATTTTCTTTTTGTTCTTATCATAGTCATGGGGGTATGACATTGATATGGACCTCTTGAGGCTCACCTAGTGGACAACTAGCTTCACTAGCCCTTGTGAGCATGTGTTTTGTTTGCATAGTGCACAACGTGTTCCACTTGTAAACCTTTCTAGAAAAATAGCCTAGACTCAATCCATAGTGTGTTGGACGGCTAGTCAAAGCTTGACCTATTGCATTTTAATTTTATTTTTTCATTTTTTCCTTTTTCTATCTTTGATAGTGTATGTTTGTGATATGTTTATGGCTTCATATATCACCCACAAGTGCATTCCCTTGTTCCTATGTTGGTTTACCATATGATCTTGGTCCTAGGGGCTTGGCCACCCTGTTGGTTATTGTCATCCTATCTTACTAGAATTTGTACATTGGAACCCCTCTTGATTGTGTGGTTGGCTACTTTAATGTGAGTTTGAAGCATGTTCATCATCTCACTAATGTGGGGGCTAAATGTAGTGTAGAAAAATGTATACCCTTGCATTTTCACTCTTATTTAGGCTCGCCTTGTTTTATTTATCCTTATTTTTGTCTTAATTAGTCCTATTTTGCATCCACAAGCCCAATGAACTATATCTTTTTATGGTTAATCTCGACAAACATCAAAGGGGAAATGATAATTTAATGGTTTCAGCTCTATGTCCCTGATTTTTGGGTCAGGACTAAGATACCACCTAGGAATTTTTTGTCCCCCAAAGGTTTTAGACACCCTAAATGGTCCCCTTTTTGGAGTTTGTGCCTTGAGTTTCATGCCTCGAGACTAAGACACTATCTAGGGAATATTAGTCCCCCTTATGGTATTTTCAAGATTTAATTTCAAATCTTGGTAGGATTTATCCTCCTTTAATTAATTAATTCATATGTCGGCTTGTTGTGGTGTAATTTTAGGATATTAAGCATAGATAGGTATAAATACAAGGTTCCTTCACTCATTTTCATAACAACCATTCACGTATTCATTCATAAGGAAATTTTATGAGATCAAGAGAAATTCATCAAGCATCTGGAGCCATCATCAAGATTCAAGCATCATATCAAGGATATTGTTGCATCATGTTTGTTATTGTGCTAACATTTGTGATTTATGGTTTTGATTCAAGAAATAAATTCAAGTCCATATCTATCAAGCATTCCTTTGATTCAAGATCTATATCCAAGCTAGCCATTTCACACAAGTTTGCAAACTTCATAACAAGGGTTTGGTGAGTTATAACATAGCACTTTGTTCATTCATCATTTCCCTCCTTCATTTCAAGGTTTAATTACCAACAAGGAGTTTGACCAAGGAAATCCCCCATTTATTAACAATCAACAAGTTTTTCCCCTCTTGTGTGTTTGTGATTGCAGATTTAGGTTGTAGACTTGAAGATCATTTGAAGTGAAAATTTGAAAAGTTGCATTGTAGTTGTCATCTTCACAAAAATTCACCTACATGCTAGATATAGAAGTTTCAGAACCTAAGATGAGAGAATAAGGAAGTGCAGATACAAAGCCTCAAAACCACATTTAGAGATTTCAGAAATTTAGATCATGACTAAGATGGTAGTAAAGTTATCTTAGTCATCCAAGTGGAATTTTGTAGAGATTATTTAAGATCCTATTGCAACATCTAAAGATTATGCATCTACCCTAAAAACTAGCAACAGGACTAATAAGTCAGTAAGGGTGTCTTAGTCCTCCATAGCATATTTTGACAACTTCTTTGCATTTCCAAAACCCTCATCACATTTCCAGACTTCCCAGGTACACATCCTAACTTGTTGTGGCATTATTTTATGATTTGAACTCATCATTTAGCTTACACTATTAGATTTTATGAGTTGACTTCTTACTTGTCTTTTCCAAGCTTTTGCTTGGTGGTGAACCTTTCAAAGCCTAAAAGAACCCTCCCTAGGTCTTCCTTGTTGAGAATTGACTCATCTTTGATGTTGATAGTCAATCCAATTTATATTCCTAGGACATTCTTGAATGAAAACTAGGGAATAGTGGTGTTCTATGACCTAGGTTTTAAAGCATCCATTTTCCCTATTGTTCAAGGATATAAGATTCTTTCTAGAAGTCTTAGGTCACTTTTCTAGAACTTATCTTAGCTTTAATGAATGATTAATACGTAGTTCTTTTGTTAGTTGTCTCATGCTATAGGATTAAGATACTTATCAGAATATTTTCTAATTCTTTCTCACTACCTTCCCTTTATAAGCAAGGCATCTCATGTACATTAGCCTATTCAATATTACATTCTTGAAGTAGGTATTTGTAGATAGGGATAAAATAAAAGGTTTAAATGCATTGAAGATAATAAACAAATTAAATCCTATCAAGCACCATGAAGTGCAAACTAGAATGAAAATAAAAATAGTAAACAAAGAAACTGCAAACCGATTTTCAAACTAGTGTTGATTGATCTCCATGGCTCTTCTCCACCTACACAAGGATGCAAGATTTCGAAGGTTGATTGTTGGAGGAGTGTTGAGTGCTCATTCCTACAGCATAACAACTTGATGATGAAGAATGGTAGAGATGGATTTAAGAATTGTTTTGACTGAGTCAGGATGCTAGAAGAAGATTCGATCTAAATGGCTTATGAAAGGTTTGATTTATAGATTTTCGATGTGGACAAAGATAAGATTTGATAAGATTGATAAGGATTTGAATTTTGTCAAAAGAGGAAATATGATGAGATGAGATAAGATTTCAAAAAGATAGAGACATTTTGATTGTCTTTTAAAGGAAATAAATCCTAAAAAAGATGAGAAGGATAATTGATGAATTATCTAATTAAATAAATTAATTAGATGCACATGAGTTCAATTTTGGAAAGAAAGTGAGAAGATATTTTTGAGGTTTTATTAATTAAATAAATTTTGGATTTATTGAATTAACGTTGAATTTATGATTTCATTAATTGAATAATATAAATTATTTAATTAGCATAAATGATTTAATTAATTAAATAATATAAATTATTTAATTGACATTAGAGGACTGGATGGATTATGATTTTGAATTTAATTAAATAAATAAAATTTATTTAATTAAATAGATGATGACATGGGTACCTAAGGCAAAGCATGCTACAAGATGCCTAAATGATGTAATGCCGAGACAAGTGTTGTAAGAGGACAATGTTTTGATGTCTACATTTTGCCCCTCTTTGAGATCATGTTCGAGATGGTGATACTTGTGTCTAGTAACATCATTTCAAAGAAGTTATGGTATGGATAGATGAAAATGGATAATGATATAAAGATAGGATGATGATGGAATGATGATGCCCCCTCGAGAGGATAGGCGGGTTGGACAAACACGGGTAGGTTCTCAAAATGAAATGATAAAGGGAGGGATAAGACGAATGATGCAAGAAAGTGGATGAAGGAGATGAATGATACGTTATGCTGCAATGAAGGTGAACAACCATGATGTTTGATATAGCACTAGACATTATCCACCAATATATAAGGACCAAGGTGGCGATGTGTCTCATGCCCCAGTGTAATACAACCTTGTCTAGACATATGAAAAAGTAGACTTAGAGCATTAAAGTCCTAATTCACAAAAGGTATGATTTGACCTTAGATACAAAGGATAGTGCAAAAAGCTACTCTAACATACACAAGATATGAATATTAGCCGAAATGATACAGATTTGATACAAATGCAAGATAAAATGATAACACACACAAGCAAGCAAGCAAGCATGCACAAATGATACAAAAAAAAACAAGGAATGGCCCCTGTCAAGCTATAAATTGTTGATTGATAGATTGATTAATGATGATGATAGTGTTGTCATTGTGGGGAGTGACATATCCCTAGATCAACACAAGGATGTTGATAATTGATTGATTGATTGGTTGATTTGGTTTACGACAAGATTAGGATCAAGACCAAAGGATGTGATTGGATAATTGGACAAGATTGATCGACTTGATTGGTATTGATTAAGGATTGACTTGCATTTAGATCATTGCTTTGATTTATTCGATTGAGTTGATTGGATGAAATGGTTTTGATGAAGATGATTGATTTGGTTGAATGGTTGAATGATTGGATTGAGGTGAGGGATTAAATTGATGAAATCGGATGAAGTAATTGAATGGAATTATTTTATTGCTTGGAGTTTTGTTGGATATTTTATTTTTTTGTATTTTGAAATGTTTTGATTTTTTTGGAATTTTGGAATGTTTTGATTTTTTTTGGACTTTTGACATGTTTTGACCTTTTTTTGGACTTTTGAAATATTTTGAATTTTTTGTATTTTGAAATGTTTTGAATTTTTTGTATTTTGAAATGTTTTGAATTTTTTGTATTTTGAAATGTTTTGAATTTTTTTGGATTTTTGAAATGTTTTGAATTTTTTTGTATTTTTTAAATGTTTTGATTTTTTGAAATGCTTTAAATTTTTTTTTGTTTTTGAAATGTTTTGAGGTGTCAAAGGATGAAAATGTGAGTAGCCTTTGTACTAGATACCGATGACAAGGGGAAAACCAAGTCTAGGTGCAAGGGTGGGTGATGGGATAAGGGATAAAAGACTCATGATAGATGGATGGATGGTATGGATGTATACATCATAAGAGAGCAAGGATGTGATCTCCAAAGACTATGTCACATAGGAATAACATGCCCCATTCTAGGTACAAGACTTAGGAATTTTTTGGATAAAATGTATGACAATAGGATAATAATAGGCTTGTTTAGAAATATGAGGTATGTCAAGAGATACTCAAAGCATGTTTCAACCTTTGCCCCTATATCTTCATCAAGATCAGAAGAAGAAGGGTGGATGAATGGACTTAATATGATAGGTATGTATGATGGCTAAAGATGGTAGGTTGGATGGAAATGATATGATATGAAAATGATAGGTTGGACAGATAATACATTATGCCCCCAAGTGTAAGTGACATAGAAGATCAACCTACGCATGATGCCTATTTTCTAGGTTTTCATCATGGTACTTATCTAGGGCGCCTGTTTACTAGGTTTTCACCGTTGGATGAAGGGATTTCTCTTAACTTTTTTTTTTCTTTTTTTTCTTTTTTGTCTTTTTGGAGCAGAGAAGGATAATATGGATAGGAGGGAATCAAGTGTCTAGTTCCATGAAAGGTGATAGTCCCACTAGATATGGATGTTTTTGCATGGACCATGTCAAGTGCTCATTATGCTCATAGATGTTGGTAAGAGATGACATGAAAGGGATGGATTAGGTAGATGGCAGATTATGAAGGTCTTATGTAAGAGTGGATGGGGAATAGTGGATGATGATGTGGATTGAATAGGACTTGTGGAAAAGGATGGATGAAAGGTTTATGCAAAAGCATGGACCATAGGAAGATGGTGGGGGAGATATGTAGGATAATGCATGAAGGATGAGGAGATGGAGGTATGTGGAATTGTTGTGAAATGGAAGGGAACCATGACCAATGGTTGCACACACTGTGATAAACGTTGAAGCTTTTGATGTGGATGGGGTGTAGGAAGCAATGGAGATGTTTTCTTAGGAGATGGTGGATGCAGTGCTTTTGGTACCCACATAGACTTAGTATTTTTATGAATTTTATTTTGCTTGTGGGTTTTAAGAATTTGAGACATTTGAATGGAATGAGAATGTGGGATGGAAGTGGATGGTTGGGATTTTTGTGATGTGAATGCCTCATTTGACTTGATTTCTTTTTTCTTAGATACCCAAACCATTTTAGTTTTGGCCTTTACTTTTGGAGGTATGGGCTTATATAACTTTTTAGATGGATTTTGCTTTGAATTTTTGTATTATGTCCTAACACACAAAAACCCTTAGGATTTTTTACTTTATAGGTAGAGGCATTGAAATTCTCACTTTTGAATCCCATGGGTATGGTGGAATGGGTGGAAGCTTCATGTTTACACAATGTGTGCATTTGTTGGTCATGATTAGGAATGTTAGGGTATTTATGGGTAGATGGATAAGAGGATTGGATGGTAGGGATATTAGGTGTTGAAAGTAATGGTGGTAAAGTGGATGGAGGGATACTAGGAGTTGGAAGCAATGGTGGTAGAGTGGAACAATGATGGTAGAGTGGATGGTGGAAGGTGTATGGTCACATGCTTTTCACATTTGTAGGATGATGGAGGTGGAATGGCAACATATGTTTTAGGTGTATGATAGGCTTCATAATGGAAAGTGGACTTAGGAGGCATGGAGGAAATACCAACATCTTTAGGTTGTTGTCCTTGGGGTGTAGGTCCAAGGCCATAAGAGCATGGAGGGACTTTGACATGGATGGGCTCCAAAATACCTTGTTCATGAAGGCCTAAACCTTTACCTTGGTGGTTCATATTTTGGAGTATGCAATGGAAAATGGGACTAGGTGTAGGTGGAACACTAGACATGAGTTCCTTATTGGATGGAGAAAATGAAGCAAGGGAATATAATGGTTGTTGTTGTTTGAAAGAGGAAAATTCATGAATGAGGGTGGAAAGACCAATAGGATATGATGGAGGACTTCCAATAGGGTTGATAATGGGTGATGGGGGATCATTAGGATCTTGATTAGAATTGTGTTCAATTAGATCCAATGTATTTGTTTGATCTTCTATGTGTGCTTGGGAGGCATATGTCTCATCAAGGGAAGTGGATGTTTGTGCATCATGGATGGGTGAGGTGGAAAGCTCTTGACCATGGAATGCATAAAGTTGGCTAAGAGGATCATCATGGTCTTCTTGATCATAAAAGGGGTCTTGATCAATGATGGAAGATTTATCATGAATAGTAAAAGGTGTGTTATGAATGGAATCATTGGGAGGGTGTTGATCTTTATGCGGATAATGAGGTAATGTTTCCTCATGTTTAGGATTTTGCTCTTGACATACCTCATGACTTATTTGAATGGAGGTGGAAGGGTATTTCTCATGGTGAGACTTGTCATGTTCTTGATGGTCAACAACATAGGAGCATGATAGAGGGTAACTTAGACTTACGAGGGGAGACTCTTGAATTGGATCAAGTGGTTGTGGTTCACATGGTTGGCTTGAAGGACTTGGCAAGATTTTTGAGGATTCTTTTGTATGTTCAAGTATATGTTTTGAATGACATGGTGACAGTTGATTCCTTGCTCGTAGCCCTTGGGTCACATCCTTTGGAGGTGTAGGGGTGGAAGGTGTTGGCTTAGAATTTTGATTTTGATTGGATGATGGTATGATAAAGTTATAGGGTGCATGTGCTAGATTGGTATTCCCCTTGTGAATGGTTGCATTAGAACATGATAAATTTTGACCATGTTGCAAGGTAGAACTTAAAGCCACATGTGTTTGTTGTGATGTGGCTTGATAGGTTGACGTGGCATTGACATACAAAGAAGTGGATGGATTAGATTGGTATGAAGTGGAAGGGTGATAATGAATGGATAGGGGATGACGTTGTGGTTGTTGGATTTGACAAGTGACAAGTGGCCCACCTACTTATTTTTTTTAGCATCATTCATATGAAGGACCAAAACCATAGCACATGGAGCACCAATTTTGTGTCATTTTAGCCTTTGGATTTTCCCCCAAGTGCCCTCAAATAGGGATTTTTTTATTTTCATAGATTTTACCCCAAGTGATAAATTTTTTCAAACAAAATATTGCCAAGAATATGCAGATCACAATTTTCTAGTGGTGTAGTTATATTTTTTGAATTTTTTTGTTTGGTGGTAGCTTTTGATCAAAGTTCAATCATGTATTTTGGCTCCTAAGCTCATAAATTTTTTCCACAATCTCCAATTTTCATGGTTCTTGCAGCATTTGAAAGGTATTGAGAAGCTCTCTCCATCCATCCATGCACCTTTTCCTATTTTTGTACCAGGTATATGGGTCAGTGTAAGATCATGAGGGTCCAAACTAGGCCCTCAAATGGCAATGAAAAATCAAAATAATAGAGTTAAGAAACTTGACATAAATATTTTAATAGGTTATTAAAATAATTTGAAAAATATGTAAGAGTAAAATTTGTAGCAAATTGAATGTATCTTCTAAGTTACTAGTCTTATTTTGGAAAAAAAGTATATCTATTTGGTGAAATTTTAAAATTTCAATAAAGTAGTACAAATTTTTTAGGAAAATAATAAAAGCACATGTATGTCTGAGCAACCTAAGTATAAGGAAATTTTTTATTTCTATTTTTGAAACTTTCAATAGAAGTAGAGGACACATGCGTCGATATGCCACATTTTTTTATAATTTTTTACAAGTAAATAATTAGATATGAATTTTTTATTATAAATTTTTAAAAATATTAAAACTTGTTTGTCTAACCACCATAACTTGGTCAAAATTTTATGAAAATCAATTTTTTTATCCTATAGTATGGGAAGCATAGAATGTGTTTCATCCTTTAGATTCAAAAAATGTGAAATCATTGAAGAATTATAGATTTTTTCAATCAACATATCAATCAGGACTTTAGTTAGAATACATGTAAAAAATCAATAATAATTATCTATTTAATTCCAAATAATTCATATCTTATACTAGCGGAAAGCTAAAAAAAATATCAATAAACCTTTTTTTATTTCATCAAATTTGGATAAAAAAAATGTCATCAGCCACTTTTTCGACTCCCATGATCTGACACTCACCCATATTGTGATTTTAGTTTTTCCTTGTGGTTATATTAATGGATACTTGGATATTTTGGTAGTTGGGAGGGTGTTGTTTTTATATTTATACTTCAATTCAGCTTTATTACATGTATTGATCTTAGATATTGTCATTTGAGAAGTGTATTATCATTGTAATCATTCGTTATGCAACTCATCCTTTTGTAATATTTTTTACTAGGGATAATTATGAGTCATGAAAAAATGGCATAATAACACATTGCAAGTGGCTAAATGTTTTTCCACATATTTATAGACTCATTCCCAAATGAGTAACAACATATAAGAAACATGTTTGGGGTAATAAGAATGATCATATCATATGATTTATTGGTTCTACTTTCAATGCAATAATGTTCAATGAAACCTAACATAATATATTTTCAAGGATCTCATGCCTATGCATAGTTTTGACCAAGATTTCAAAGATATTTAGAGAACCACACAAGCCTCCATTCTTAGCAGGTCTTGCTTTAGATTGCCTCATTCCACTTGATGATGTTCACAACATACCCTATGATGGTGATGTTAAAGATCCAAGATACTGAGAGGGGGTTGAATCAGTATCTTCTTAAAATTTATGATTAGATACCATCCAATTACACCAATATAAACAATGGAAAAAATAAATAAAAGGATTAATAGAATATGAAATCAAAGAACACAAGAATACCAGGATTTTTATGTGGAAAACCAAAAATGGGGAAAACCATGGTGTGTTAACTCACAATATTGTATAATTGGTTATAGAATATTACAAAATGGGTGGCTTACTACCAGGACTCACTATCCAGAAATAAAGGCTCACGGCCTACAGAATTACAACAATTGAATAGCTTTAAGCCAGAAAATGAACTAAAAAAGTACACCTAATAAGTGCAGATTTAGTTCCAATGTAGCTCAGTAAATGTACTTAACACACTTCATTATGTTCATGCTTCTTTTCTTCTTCACACACCAATCACACACTTCTTCAAAAATTGTCCATTATATATAACCCAATCTTTTTCACAAGCATCAATTAGGTTAGCCTAATTAGATGCACTTCATATTTACCAAAAAAATATACAATTTGTAGGGTACAAGCTTCAAAAAGGATAACCCACATGCTTCAACAAGTTGGCACAGACTTAAAATAGGTCGCACATGTATCTACATAACAAAACTATTTTTCACCTTTGCACAATTCACTAAGGAAGTCAGCTAGGAATAGATTTCAAACTAAAAAGAAAGAAAAACATTTTCTATGAGCACCAGATACGTGAAGTCTCAAGAGTACATGGTCCCAACATC